>CAUYQU010090577.1:0-28399 GCA_963574635.1 Cheracebus regulus
CAAGCCAGAAGAGAGTGGGGGCCAACATTCAACATCCTTAAAGAAAAGAACTTTCAACCTAGAATTTCATATCCGGCCAAACTAAGCTTCATAAGTGAAGGAAAAATAAAATTTTTTGCAGACAAACAAGTACTTAGAGATTACATCACCACCAGGCCTGCTTTGCAGGAGCTTCTGAGGGAAGCACTACACATGGACGGGAACAACCAGTATCAGCCAATCCAAAAACATACCAAAAGGTAAAGAGCACCACCATAATGAAGAATCTACATCAACTAAAATATATTTTTAAATATAAGAAGTTGTCAATTACTTCAGGTTAAAAATATTTTTTGTTTTCATTGTATTTATTGATAATTCTTTGCCTCGTGACTTCATGTTACTTTTATATAGACTCTTTGACTACTTCATGTTTACAATCTCATTGTTCCAGGTTTCATCTTTTGACTTCTTGAAATTAGGCTTCAAAGTACTGTCATTCTTCAGTAGATGATCTTCCTTCTGATGGACACTGCCCTGAAACTTTCCTGACATCCACTAGCATCTTGGAGAACTTGACAACTTTAGAAGCAGTTACTTGGAGTGCCAGTCATAATTTATTTGGCTGAAAATTTTGATGTCCAATGTGATTAGGTACAAGAGGGCAAAAATTCTCAGCCTTTACAGTTTGCATTTTGGTGAATTAACTAAAGAGCAAGAATGTTGATAATTGATGTGACACATCTATCTTTATACCTATGTCAAATTAGAGAAAATGTAGACTACTAATGTGTGATTTATAGAAATAAATTTTTAGAAATATTTTACCTTGAATTATCCTTGATTTCAGTTTGTTCACAGAGCACATGTGCATTATCTTACATAGCTACAGATATATCCTGTTACTGTATTACATTTATTATATACATAGATTATCAATATATACTAAAAATACAATAGAAGGATCAAAGAGGGATGGCTAAATTAAGACAAACTCACTCATTCTGTGATAATTTAATTTGGCTATGTCAACACCAAAAATCTCATCTTGAATTGTAATCCCCTTAATCCACATACTCCCCATGTGTCAAGAGAGGGACCAGATGGAGGTAATTGAATCATGGGTGTGGTTTTCCCCATGCTGTTCTTAGGACAGTGAGTGATTTCTCACAAGATCTGATGGCTTATAAGTGTTTGGTAGCTCCTCCTGCATACATTCTCCTTCCTGCTGCCTTGTGAAGAAGGTGCATTGCTTCCTTTTGCCTTGCTGAGGCCTTCCCAACTGTAATAAACTATGAGTCAATTACACCCTTTACCTTTTTAAATTACCCAGTCTTTGGCAGTTCTTTACAGTAGTGTGAAAATGAACTAATACATGTGAGAAAGAATAGATTATGCTAGCCTTACTTGAGAGAACATGTTAGAGATTGTGAGGTGGTTTCTAATAGTTTGCATGTCATGGGTCCATTACATCCCCTCTCCATGCACACATCACTCCTTCCCCAAAGCCTCCAGAAAGTCAAGATAGATTCACAGAAAACAATTTTTAAAATGAATTCATGTCAGAAGAGATGACAAAGTTGTCATTAAAATAATACATAGAAGTAACGGTAATTGGCACATACACATCATCCTATGATAGTCTACTATGTGGCCATATCCTTAAGATGATCTCATCAACCTTCCTTTCACCAGAGCATTTAAAGTCAGTGAGCCCCATCTGTTAGCAGAGCATCAAACAGACTGACAGACTGACATTTTTCCCTGGAGTCTGTGCTTGAGATAAAATGAAAACTAGAGGTCAGTGGGGGATGAAAATGAAAAGTTCAAGGACATAAAAAGCTAGAAGATCTCTTAATTAGGAGAAGAGAGGTAGCAAGACAACAGAGTAGACACTGGTGATACAAAGAACCATGCACAGGCCTATCATGCAGAATCCATCTTGCTCTCCCTCTCTTTCTTTCTCATTCTGTGTTTCTTCATCTCTCTCTCTCCTCTTCTGAGAGCAACTACAGAATTGTGTTTTAGATCATGCAACTATGAAGTAAAACTACCTGTATTTATATTCCAGTTGCACTGCTTCGTAGTGAATATGGGTAGCACATAACCTCTACTTGCCTCAATTTTTCTCTTTGTAAAATGTTCAGGTTCATTTTTATCCTCCCTAATATTTGAGGCTTCTGAGTATTCATGAGAAGTACTCTAAAATTTGCTACTAAGATAATTATTTCAGGTAAGAAGTAGTGCTGTCTGTGGTTTTTTAAGAAAATAAGAAAGATAATTTTAAGAAAATAGATCCCCAGAATATTAAATTCCACATGACTGAAATAATGTAGATGTGAGCAACCATAAATAACCCCCAAGATGCTCTGGAATTTGGCAGTCTTATTCTCTCTTACCTGCTTTTGTTCTCAAACTTCCATCACTAATACCAATTCTGGAAATCAGGGGGTGACAATTTTTACTTTTTCTAAACTAGAACAGTTGTGCATATAAAAGGATACATTGTGAATTGCTATTCAGCCCAACTGTGACTATCCTATCTTTATTTTGAGATGTCACCATAGGATTAAGTATCTCTCTCCAAAAGTATTTGTTAAAACACAAATATGATACATGTAAGGACCACATATGATATGGATTGGCTGTGTCCTCACTCAAATCTCATGTCAAACTGTAATAATCCCCCATGTCAAGGGTGGGGCCAGGTGGAGATAATTGAATCATGTGAGTGGTTTCTCCCATACTATTCTAATGGTAGTGTGTAAGTCTTACAAGATCTGACGGTTGTATAAATGGGAGTTCCCCTGCAAAAGCCCACTTGCCTGCCAATGTAAGATGTACCTTTGCTCTTCCTTTGCCTTCTGCCATGACTGTTAAGGCCTCCCAGCTCTGTGGAACCATGAATCCATTAATCCTCTTTCCTTTATAAGTTTTTTAATTGCATTTTAGGTTTTGGGGTACGTATGAAGAACATGCAAGATTGTTGCATAGGTACACACATGGCAGTGTGTTTTGCTGCCTTCCTCCTCATCACCTATACCTGGCATTTCTCCCCATGTTATCACTCCCCAACTCTTCACCCCCTGGTGTCTCTCACCTAGTTCCCTCCACAGACCCCAGTGTGTGATGCTCCCCTCCCTGTGTCCATGTGTTCTCATTGTTCAACACCCACCTGTGAGTGAGAACATGCAGTGTTTGATTTTCTGTTCTTGCATCAGTTTGCTGAGAATGATGGTTTCCAGGTTCATCCATGTCCCTACAAAGGACACGGACTCATCGTTTCTTATGGCTGCATTGTATTCGATGGTGTATATGTGTCACATTGTCCCTGTCCAGTCTATCTTCAATGGGCATTTGGGTTGGTTCCAGGTCTTTGCTATTGTAAACAGTGCTGCAATGAACATTCAGCACAGCAGGTATTTTTATCCCTATTCCCTTGATAAGAATACAGAGCTTGGAGAGGGAATATGCCTAATATTACACAAGTAGAAAATGTAGAGCCAAGACTTGAGCATTGGTGGTCTGTGTACCTTCCAAGACCTCGATCTTGTTAATTCCTCTATGATATCCCCTGCAGCAGAGGTGGAGTTTAGCCTGGGAGGAGTGAAAGGTATTTCTCGCACTTTCTTCTCCTGTCTGGAAGGCTCAGGTAACTGTGCCAGGATGGGATAATTCTGCCCCAGTTTCCTAATTCCACAGTCCCAGCTCTAACAGGCAAGGAAGAGAGATCCCAACTTCCTATAATAAGATGCTTATTTGACTCTGTTCACCCCAGAATTTTCAGAATGTGTTTGATTCCAGAGCCCTTTTTCTGGAACACTTACTTTATATCCCTGGTAACCCATGTTCAATAGAACACTTTTTGACAAGTGTTCCATTTAACTGCAGCAGAAGACGACCTCTTTTGGGAAAATGAGGCTTAAGAATCTTCTGGGCCAAAGAGAGCACTTACGAATAACAAGGCTGACTCCCAAATTCAGGCAAGAAGGCTAAATTAGAGAGATTTTAGAGTGTAAGAAGACTCAGAGAGGCAGCCAAATAACAGGCTTGGCCTTTCTAAAGATTATAAATAATGCTGTAGAAAGAGTGCTAATTAGGGAATGTTTAAGAAAGCACCTTGCTTATGACAAGGCTTTCTAACTCCAGGAATGGCTTACCATGAGAAGACAGAAAGGGTGAAGCTGGGAAATACTTCACTTTGCAGAATTTTGAACAGAATAGCACCCTTTTGGCAAGGCTTAGGTATGGATGCCTCTAGAATCAAAAGGTTAATTATTTTGTTTCACAATTCTTAGAAATCACCTGTTTTAACCATAATTTAAAAATCCACATTTAAAAAATGAGGACCAGAAAAGTAAAGGAACCACATAAGTTTGCAAGAAAATAATGATTGGGGAGCTCAGCCATGCACCCTCATCTCATAGGCTTGTTTTCTGCATGCCACCCTCTCCTGGTGAATCTTCCAAACAGATAAAAATGACCAGCGGTCACACCAGGTGGCTTCTTGCTGCAGCCAAGCAAACACGGGACGTGAGATGACCACAAATGGTCAGCCCCTCCAGAGAGCATGCCTGATGAGAGTACTCATCCAAAGTAAGCAAACTGCAACTGAGTTGGGGATTCCTAAATGTCACAGCAAGGCAAATTCCAACTTCTCTTGACTTTGTGAGATGCCATAATTAAAAATAAATATGCAAGCCTGGGCACTCACCCCTGGGTAAAGATTTCATGATCTGTTGTGCTGTGACGGGCCATGAGGGTAATTAGGCTCAACTTTCTGTCCTTTGCATTGCCTTCTCAAGGGAAGGGGTGGGGTAGGGTAAGACTTGGAAGTGGGAATGAGGATGCTAAGCCTTTAGCTCATGCTGGGAGGTGAGGGTAGGCATCCCCACCACTAATGAGAGAGGGTCCCTGGCTCTAGGCTGTAGTCAGCAAGTCTCACTAGTTAGTACTGATAGGCAATGAGTCATCCTTCCAGCTTGAATGAGGCTCATTATTTAATATGAAGTGCCAGAGTGCCAGTTGGCATGGTTGGAAATAAATATATCCGAGCGTTGTCAGCAATGTCATCTCCACTCCTACTTTGAAACATTTCAGATGCTTCCCCGCTCACTGTTGCTGGTAAGCACTATGTAGGGAAATAGAAGGCTTGCTGCAGATCTTTGAGAAAAGAGGTGGAGATAATAATGTCCATTCTGCAGGACTATAGGGTCCAGAAACATTGCGTAAAGCAAAGTGGCCAGCAGCATACCTGGCCCAAAGTGGGCAAAGAATGGCCATGGTTACTCTGGAAGCAGTATGTTTGAGAACTTTGATGGGCTTGGGTTTGCACTGGGGTGTTGCCACTTACCCTGTGGATTTGGACACTTATGCTACCTTCATTTTTCTCATCTGCTAAATGAGCAGAGTAATAATGCCTTACTGTCTACCTTGAAAACTAAACAACATCAAAGGTAATGCACATAAAGTGCCCAGCACAGTGTCTGTAAATTAGAGGAGTCAAATTCTCATTATTACTCATCTAAATACTTGGATATAACCTATGTTCACTCTTACAGGCCAGATGACACTATTCTGGTGGTCCTTCCTGTGTCCCACCTTAGCTATGTTTGCTAAGGTGGAGGGTCTATTGTTGTATACCAATGTGTATGAGAAAGGAAAATAGTAATAGCTAACATTGACTAAGTGGTTACTATGTGCCATGTTTTAACACTTTATATATGCAAACTCATTTGATCTTTAGAACAACCCTGTGAGGTTTTAAAGATGATAAAGCCAAGGCATGGAGAAGGGCACCTGACTTCCCTGCCCATGTCACAAATCCATTGAGTGGCTGAGCCAAGACTCATACTCAGGCAACTCTCACCAAAAGTTCTGCTGTTCCCTACTATGCCACAGACTCTTGCAAGACACAGGTATAATCCCCTTTCTTTCCCTCAATTTGTTGAAGGGCATTTCATGGATAGAATATCATATAGTCATAAATGTAAGCCTTTGAATAGACTTTATAAAATAGTTGGCTGATTTGTATGCTTTCAGATTTGCATGGAACTCTCAGTTTTTCAGATGAGACAACTGAAGTCCAGAAACAGAAACAGAAACCCCTAGGGTGTGGCATGGCCCCAGTTTACTCTGCATAAGCTCGGTGCTGTTCTTGTGACCCTTTCCTGAGCACTTCAAGAAATGGCTTCCAACTCATGTGTCTCAGGCCTGAGCCAACTCCCTAAATAATGATGGGGTCAATCTACTCCTTATTTTATTTGTGTACCTATGTGCATTTTTAAAAAGACGTCACTGTTTTATAGCAGTTTCAGGTTCACAGCAAAATTGGAAGGAAGGCACAGAGATTTCCCACATACCTCCTGCTCCCACGCAAGCACAGCCTCTCCTATTATCAACATCCCCAACCAAAGCAGTACATTTATTGCAATTGATGAACCTACACTGACATTCATAATTACCCAAGTCTATAGTTTATATTAGGATTCACTCTTGGTGTTATACATTCTATGGTTTTAGACAGATGTTTAATGACAAGTATTCACTATTATAGTATCATTGGGAGTATTTTCACTGCCCTAAAAATTCCCTGAGCTCTGCCTATTCATCCAGCTCTTTATACTAAGCTCTGGCAACTGCTGATCTTTTCATTTTCTCAATATAGTAAAAAAAAAAAAAAAAAAAAAAAAGTTTTATCTTTTCTAGAACATCATATATTTGGAATTATACTGTATGTAGCCTTTTCAGATTGGCTTCTTTTACTTAGTAATATAATTTTAGAATTCTCCATGTCTTTTCATGGCTAGATACTCATTTCTTTTCAGCATTGAATAGTATGCCATTGTCTGGATGTACTATAGTTTATTTATTCATTTGCCTGTTGAAAGACATCTTGGTTACTTCTAGTTTTGGTAATTATAAATAAAGCTGCTATAAATTATCTGTGCACAGGTTTTTATATGGACATAAACTCTTAACTCCTTTGGGTAAATACCAAGGAGCATGATTGCTGAATTGTATGGTACGAGTATGTTTAGTTTTATAGGAAACCACCAAGCTGTCTCCCACAGTGGCTGTACCATTTTTCATTCTTGCCAGCAATGAATGAAAGAGTTCCTGTTGCTCTACACCCTTGTCAGCATTGGGCATTGTCAGTGCTCTGGAGTTTGGGCATTCTAGTAGGTGTGTGTGGTATCTCCTTGTGGTTTTAATTTGCATTTCCCTGATGACATACAATGCTGAATATCTCTTCATATGCTTATTTGCCACCTGTATATCTTCTTTGGAGGGGTATTTGTTAAGGTCCTTGGCTCACTTTTTAATTGGGTTGTTTTCTTATTGTTGCGTTTTAAGAGTTTTTTTCTGTATTTGGAATAAAAATTTTTTATCAGGTATGTTTTTGGCAAATATTTTCTCCTAGGCTGTGGCTTGCCTCTCAGCCTCTTGACATGGCCTTTTGCAGAGCCGAAGTTTTTAATTTTAATGAAGTCTAGCTTATTATTTCTTTTATGCCTCATGCCATTTGTTATGTATCTAAAAAGTCATCACATACCCAAGGTTACCTAGGTGACCTTGGTTTTCTCTTATGTAGGAGTTTTATAGTCTTATGTTTTACATTTAGGGCTATGATCCATTTTGAGTTAATGTTTGTGGAAGATGTAAGGTCTTAATTTATTTTTGCTTGGAGGTGTTTTAAAAAATGATTCTACTTCTAGGCAGACAAAATTGAAAAACAAGTGTTTCCCCACATATATTCATAGAGTTTCTTTTCCTTGATTTGAATTAAATTAGATATACAAAATTGATTTCTTGGCTGATAAAACACAAGTTGCACAATTATGACAAAATATTATAGCTAAATATCTGTCGTTTGGACAAAGGAATCCTGGCTGTTACTTGCTCTAGTTGGATTGGTGACAATCAATAAGAGACCTACATTGAAAGGGTGAGTAGCAACAGTCCTGAAGCCTGTCTTACACATTGAATTTATGGATCCTCTACCAAATTCATTTACTGGGGATGCATATGGGAGCCAAGTGGTCTGATCACATGCTGTGGATATTATCTTGCATTCCCACACTCACTCTTATGAGAAGCCACTTATTTCTTCCAAACTACTCCAGCTGCCAAGAGAAACTGCCATAAGTAGTCACAAGGCTTTAGGGCATGAAATGGAGGGAAAATATTTTAAATGAAATGTGATAAATCACTAATCAAAACCTCTGTTTGCCCCAACTTGGAGCCACTCTCTATCTGTAGCCTCTTGCTTAGTGCTTCTTCCTTATTAGACCAATATTTTCAGAGACTTATCTCCAATCTCAGAAACAAGCTAGAACGCTAAACATGACAAATGCATTCCTAGAAAACCATATGTCTAAGAGACTCTGCAATATACAGTTCCAAATATATTCATGATTACCTAGTGGAACTTCTTAATTTGAACTGTGGGGCTGACTAGCAGGAGTATTCACCCTGCTTTTTTTTTTTTTTTTTTGAAATATTACCTTTTGAAAATCTACTCCATCTCAACTTTTTGGTAAGAAGCAGCTAAACTCTGT
Organism: Cheracebus regulus; assembly: GCA_963574635.1. Taxonomy (NCBI): domain Eukaryota; kingdom Metazoa; phylum Chordata; class Mammalia; order Primates; family Pitheciidae; genus Cheracebus; species Cheracebus regulus. Next base: position 8,541 of record CAUYQU010090577.1, read on the forward strand.
GGGTTCCTATGCAGCTAGGCAAGAGTATAGTGTGCTGGAGAGAGGGCAGGAGTTCAAGTTCCTCTGTGCTACTAACCAGCTGCATAATCTTAAATAAGAACTTAACTTTTCTGAGTTTCAGTATACTACTCTGTAGGAAGAAATTGGAAAAATAACACAGAGTCACAGGGACCACCATGAAATGAAATGAGGAAAAATAAGAAGCATTTGATAAATTCATAATTGCTTAAATATATGAGTTTCAATTTGAGAAAAGCTAGAATGGCTGAATCTTCTCTTGTCTCCCAGTGATTTCCTTTCCCTGCTGCCATGACTTCCTGGCACTCCCATAGCACTTGGGGTTAAGGTGAGTAAGCCTGAGAATACCATGCAAATGTGTAATGTGTGTTTCTAGAAATGGAGACTCATTCAGACAAAAGTCCATCCTATTTATTTATTTGTTCTATTGCTTAGTAATATGATGGTCATGAAACATGTTATTAAATGGCCTCTTGCTGGTCTCTTTCAAAAGACCAAATACTCCTAGATTCCAAAATAGGGTGTTTAAACCATCTGTGCTCAAGGATCTTTCAAAGAGGGTGCCATAAAAGTCATTTTTGGTACTGTTAGGTCACCATCCATTTAGAGGGGGATCAAATTTGAGACCAAGGCCATAGAAGATGTCTATGTAGTAAGATGTCAAATATCAGTGTATTTCTCTTCCCTGTTCCCCACCCCACCTCTGGGGGTGGAAAAGGAGAGTGCTCTCATTTCTGCCTCTTCTTAAGCCAGGAGAAATAGGGGGACTGAGAGAAAAATCAAGTACCTTAAAAGATGCCTGCTGGAATTGGGGAAGCATAAAGACTAGAGTGAAAGTTGTGGCTAGATTTATCTAAGGTAGCCAATTCAAGAGAGAGGGGCTGCACTGGGAGTTTTTCCATTCTTGGTGGAGAGAGGATGAGGGCATGCTTCTCAGAAACCAGCTTTGGCTAACTCAGGCCTAAATGAGGAGCTTATTTATTTATTTATGACACAGGATCTTGCTCTGTCACCCAGGCTAGTGCAATGATCATAGCTTAACTTACCGCAGTCTTGAACTCCTGGGCACAAGCGGTCCTCTCACTTCAGCCTCCTGAGTAGCTGGAACTATAGGTATGTGACATTATGCCTGGCTAATTTATTTTATTTTTTGTAGAGGTAGTGTCTCACTTTGTTTCCAAGGTCGTCTGGAACTCCTGGCTTCAAGCAATCCTCCCACCTTGGCCTCCCAAAGTGCTGGGATTACAGGCATTAGCCACGGCACTTGGCCCTTCAGCCTTTTTAAATTCTGCCCACGATTGCCTGAAGAGCCATGAGACTCAGTAGGGGTGGGCTGACAGACACTGAGGAAGGAGGAACTACAATGTCTGGCTGAGAAGAATCCATTACTTACCTGCTGTGAGCCTCAGTTTCCTTGTGAAGGCAGTTGCAATTTAAGGACCCCATTGAGACCATATCTGAGGAAATCACGAAATGCTCTAAGGGAGAGGTAGTTAGCAGGTCATGCTCTAGGGTACCACCTCCAGGTTATGCCTATGCAGGCAGGCAAGAGCATGTTTCTTATCTCTTATTTCTCCTCCAGTGATCACCCACATTCAACCTCAACTTTGCAGATCCAGAGGCAACCTGGGAGGAAGATGGAGACAGAGACCAGCAAGGCTCAGAAGGAGAGAAAAATCTGCTGCCCCCTGCCCCTCTGCAGTTTCCTGGGTGAAGCAAACTGGAGCTGAAAAGAGAAAAAGTTTTAAATTGGGTGAGAGTACAGAGTTATGTTAATTAAAATGACTGTTCTTTTGAATGAAAGTGACTTGAAGCCTTAGTACCCTATAATGGTGAGAAAAGCTGTGTTATTTGTGTGTGTTTTTAATGTTTTTGCTCAAAATTAAAAAAAGTTCCTGTTTAATTGCATCATTAGAAAATATATTATAAGTTCTTCAGAAGAGGTTGATATTTCTTTTGTGAGTTCTAGTACACAGCCAATTTTTGTAACTAATTCATGTCTTTGAAAAATAAAAATATGTTCTTTATTTGTAAAATACAGGATTCTATACATATTGATCAGATTAAACTTGTTAATTATACTGTTCACATTTATGCATTCTTATGATTTTCTTGTCTGCTTGTTCTTTCTGAGAAAAATACATTAAAATCATCAACAAATAATGCTTGTAGATTAATCCATTTCTCCTTGTAAATATGTCAATTTTTTATTCTTATGTAGTCTAAGTTGTGGTTGATAGGTACGTATACATTTGTATTTGTTATATCTTTATGGAGAGATTTCATCCTTATTATTACATAGTATTATTAGCAGTGGCAAATCCATATGGCTGTGCAGCAATCTGAATTTTTGACTCCTGAGAAGAAAGAATTTGACCAAAGAGCATTAAGGCAGAAGGAATGACCCAAGCAAGTTTTAAAGCAGGGGTGAACGTTTACTAAAAAGTTTTAGAGCAGGAATGAAAGGAAGTAAAGTACACTTGGAAGAGAGTCAAGTGGGTGAATTGAGAGATTCAAGTGCATGGCTTGACCTTTGACTTGGGGCTTTAGACAGTGGCATGCTTCTGGGGTTGCATTACTTCTCTCCTGATTCTTCCCTTAAGGTGAGCTATCTGCATGCATAGTGCTCTGCCAGCCCTTGGAAGGGGCCACATGTGCAGTGTGTTTACAGAAGTTGCACTCATGTTCACTTGAGGCATTTTTCCCTTACTAGTCGAGTGTTCCTAGAGGAAGATCACATACCAGTTAAACTCTGCCATTTTGCCTCTTAGTGTGCATGCTTGAGCCCACTCATCCAACTGAGATCATATCAGGAAGCTGCTGATCACCAATTTCAAATGTTTTCTACCTTTTTGGAGACTGCCTTGCCTTGCACTGGCTGTGACCAATTATCATTTTAGACAGACAGTTTAACAACCTTCTGACCATAACTTGATGGTTGCCTGACATTCCTGGTGGTGGGTAGGGCCCTCTCCTGCCTTGCTTATGTCTGCCTATCTACCGTAACAGTATCTCTCTTTAGTTAGATTAGGTTATGTTTTGTTAATTAATGTTAATTTTTGTTAATCCTATTGAGTTCTATTTTAAAATCTGCTTCACCTGATATTGAATATTATCACATCAGACCTTTTTGGTTAGTTTTGCCTTCATTCTATCCCTTTGCTTTTAAACATTCTGTATAATTGTTTTCAGTTCATTTATTTTGTAAACTGCCAAAAATAAATAAATATTTTAATTTTGTATCTAACATAGAAATCTTCATTTTAAAGCAGACTTCAAAACAAGGAAAACCATCGGGAAAAAGAGGGGCATTATATTGACAAAGGGGTAATTTATCCAAGAAGACAGAACAATTCTTAATGTGTATGTACCTAACAACACAGCATCAAAATACGTGAGGTAAAAACTAATAGAACTGCAAGGAGAAATAGACAAATCCACTATTATAGTTGGAGAAAGTAATACCCCTTTAGTAGTAATAGACAGAAATAGCAGGCAGAAAATTAGTAAGGACATAGTTGAACTGAACAGTACCATCAATCGACTGGTTCAAATTGACATTCTTAGATTGCTTCATTCAACAACAGCAGAATTCACATTCTTCTCAAGTTCACATGAAACATTCACTAAGATAGATCACATTCTGTGCCATAAGACATACACCTTAACAAATTTAAAAGCATAGAAATCATGCAAGTTTGCTGTCAAACCACAATGGAACTAAAGTAGAAATCAATAATAGAAAGATAGCTGGAAAACCCCAAAATGCTTACAGATTAAACAATATGTTTAAAAATAATACATGAGTCAAAGAAAGAAGTCTCAAATTAAAAAATAGTTGAATTAAATGAAAATAAAAATACAACTTTTCAAAATGCATAGGATACAATGAAAAAAAAATGTCTAGAGGAAAACTTATAGCATTAAATGTATATATTAGAAAAGAAGAAATATTTTAAATCAATAATTTAAGCTTCCAGATTATGAAACTAGGAAAAGAGCAAATTAAATCCAAAGCAAACAGAAAGAAAGAATGAAAATCAGAGCAGAAACCAACAAAATGGAAGACAAAAATAATAAAGTCAATGAAACCAAAAGCTAGTTCATTGAAAAGATTAATAAAATCAATAAACTTCTAGCCAAGCTAAGAAAAACGAGAGAAGACACAAATTACTAGTGTAAGAAAGAAGGAAAGAGGGCTCATCACTACTGATCTCATGGACATTAAGAGGATAATAAAAGAAATACCTTGAGCAACTCTATGCCCACAAATTTGACAACTTAGATGTAATGGACCAATTACTTGAAAAAAATCTCTTTTAATTGATGATTTAATTAATTAATTAATTATTGTATCTTTACTTGAATTACTTCTGCCCTCCTACTTTGTGTTTTCTGCTTATCAAAATTTTTCTTTTTTTCTATCTTCTATTGAATTAATCTAATTTTTAAAAAATGCCTTTGTCTTTTGTTGCCCACTCCCCTGCAGCCCCCATTTAGAGGCTATTCATTTTTTCTAGCATTTAAATAGTTTATCCTTAAAAAAACTAACAGAAACTGCTAGTTATTCCTTATTGCTTATTCATTTTAGTTGAGATGTGGCTGCCTAAAATAGACCACACTCTTCAGCCTCCCTTGAAGCTCCATATGGCAACAAGGCACCATGAGACTTAGTATCTTGGAGGTCATGAGGACCTTAACAATAGTAGTTTTCAGTGGAGTGGTGGAGGGTAAAGCTGAATTTGCAGGCAATCAATAGAAAGTGAGAGATGAAAAATTAGAACAGGAAATAGAGACAACTCTTTTCAGGAGATTTTTGAAAATAACTTATTAAGATGAAATTCATATAAGATACAATTAAACATTTTAGAGTGAACAATTCAGTGGCACTGAGTACATTTACAATGTTGTGTAGATGTCACCAGTTAGTCCCCAAACATTTCAGTCACTCTAGAATAAAACCTCATATACCATTAAGCTATTGCCCCCCAATCCCCACTTCCCTGGCCCCCTGGGAACCACCAATCTACCTCTGTCTCTATTGATTTAACTATTCTGGATATTTCATCTAAATGGAGTTGAGGAATAGGTTTGTTTCTCTTAAATGGAACTGAGCAATGAGGTAGTAGTGGAGAGGAAAATGGGGCCCCACAACTAAAACTCAGGTCCTGTGCTCTTTCCATTTGAAGGTGAAATCTCTGCACTTCTGAGCAGGAACTTCTTAAATGGGATGCTGGGGTCACTTCTAATTTAAGTAGTTTCTGCTCTTCCTTACTGTGTACTTCTGAGGGAGCAAACAGGGATGGGGGTAGGGGAAAAAGTCTCTGCTCTTTCTGGTTTCCAGCAGCCCTCATCTAGGTAGTTATTGAAATTAAATTCACAATACATTTGAAATCTCTTTTATTCTGTCCCTCATAGTCCAAAAATGGATGGAAACAGACCAGTGTAGAGATTAAAGCTGCTATCCCTAGCTGACTCCTCTTGTCACAATGACACAGTAAGAGAACACTTGGCATGGGGAGCTCGGGGGTTACGTTGGGCATTCTCAGATGGAGGAACTGAGACCTTTGAAGTCCATACTGGGATTTGGTTCTTGGCTGGAAAGCAATGCTTACATATTAATTATAGCCACTATATAGGAAGCACTTATTTTTGCTAGTACTACGGCTGAGCACTCTCTATGCATATTGTCATATAACTTCATAATCACTTTATGAGGTAGGTGTGCTTGTTTTGAAAAAAAGAAAAAGAGAAAAGAAAGAAAGAGTGAAAGAAAGAAAGAAAAAAGAATGAAAGAGAGAAAGAAAGAGGAAGAGAAAGAGGGAGAGAGAACGGGATTCTTGTTCTATTGCCCAGGCTAGAATGCAGTCTAAAAATGGTTACTAAAAACCTCTTTTATGCCAATAGTTGTGCTTAACAATGGAAACAGGAAGGAATAAGGGATGAAAATAACAAACAAGCAGCCAACCAATATTTTATTTAAACCTGTGAAATGCTATGCAATTGCTGAGGTGCGATTTACTTCTAATTATGTGGTCACTTTAAAAATAGGTGTAATGTGATACTGAGAAAAATGTATGTTTTGTGGAGGTAGGTGCTATTATACTAGTATTCTCATTTTTCAAATGAGGAAACTGAGGCTCCCAGCAGGTGAGTAACTAGCTCAAGATAATACAGCTGGAATAGATAGGGGCACATCAATTTGGTTTTAAAGCCTGGTCTGAGGCTTGACTGTGCAATGTTGTCTAAGTTTTAGATGAACTTTAAAAGCATCTATGGAGTGATGGAGGGGCAGTGGCCACAGGAGAGCTTGGCAAGAGAACACTGCAAATGCCCTCTGAGGGAGTCATTCATATTTTGTATTCTCCTATTCAAATCAACCTCAGTGACTCAATGTTTTCTTGCATTTTATGCATTTTGCTTTGCAGTTAGAATTGGCTGAGTGTTACCCATGACACTGAGCCAGTGTCTTTTTATTTTCTCACATTTTGCATTCAGCCATTTGAGGGCTGCATTTTGTCCCTGTTTGCTCCCAAGATCTGGTTTGTCTGCCATGGCCCATCCATTGCTGTTGACTTACTCTTTTCTCACTTGACAATTTAGCAGCCTTGCTTCTCACTTTCTACCTTCAGCATGAATGTTCAAGTGCAGTTTTTCACACCCCCATTCACACTTGCTTTCTCTCTCCCTACTTCTTCAAGCCTGTAAGCCCAGCTCAGATGTCAGTTTTAGGCCCAGGGGAGGCTTCTCCTGCGTGGGCTCCTCAGCCTGAGGCTGTGCCATGCAGACTGTGGTGCACCTGACCACATGTGGCTTTCTGAAGGCCATTTCAAAGGATGCTGGCCATGTGGTTGCAAAATATACCTTTTATGGGCATCAGAGACAAACTCAGGGATTTCAAGCAGTGTTCAGTATGTGATATCGGTGGTGAAGATAGTTTCGTCCTATTTTGGCAAATTTGGAGGCGAGACAAAACGGATGAGAAACTCTTAACCACAAAGAAATGGCTCACAAAAAGCAGGAGAAGAACTCTCAGAAGTGATTTTAAAACCTGTGTCTGTATGTATAAGGCACTGTGGATGTATAAGGTATCATCATGGTAGGGAGCTAGGAGAAAGGTACAGGAGAACACTCTGCACTATTTCTGCAACTTCTTGTTAGCCACCAACTTCAGTATAGAAAGTTATAGTAGTCATAATAATTTAAAGTATTTAAAAAACTTGTGTCTACTTTTGTACCTGTATCCATATCTATATCTCAACCAATTTTACTGCAGATTTGCAATTGGGAATTGAGCCAACTTTGTTATGCCTCCACCCTGTGACTTTGAATTTCTCACATGCCACAGTCCCTCTTTAAAAATATATATATATTTTAACAAGTTTTCAAGATAGAATTCACATACCATATAATTCACCCAGTTAATGTGTATAGAGCTGGTCAACCATCAGTCTGAAGTCTCACACCCACTAGCAGTCACTGCCTGTTCCTCTCACACACCTCCCTCAAGCCCTAGACAACTATGAATCTGCATTCTGTCAATATGGATTTGCCTATTCTAGAAATTTTATGTAAGTGGATCATACAACATGTGATCTTTAATGACTGGCTTGTTTCACTTAGCATACCGTCTTCACAGTTTGTCCATGTCGTACATGGATCAGCACTTCAGTCCTCTTTATTGCTGAGTAATATTTCATTATATAAATATATAGCATTTTCTTTATCCTTTCATGAGTTGATAGATATTCAGGTTGTTTCCACTTTTTGACTAATATGAATAATGCTTCTGTGAACACTCATGAGCAAGTTTTGTGTGTTCATATGTTTCCAACTATCTTGGGTACACATCTAGGAGTTAATTTGCTGGATCATATGGTAACTCTATGTTTAACATTTTGAGGAAGTGCAAAACTGTTTTCAAAAGCAGCTGCACCATTTGACATTTCTACTGGTAGTGTTTGAGGGAACCAATTTCTCCATATTCTCGACAACACTTGCTATTATCTTTCTTTTTGATTATTGCTCTCCTCATGGCTACAAAATGGTATCTCACTATGGTTCTTATTTGCATTTCCCTGATAACTAATGACACCGAACATCTTTTCATGTGTTTATTGGCCATTTGTACATGTTCTTTGGAGAAATTTAGAAGCTTTGTTCATTTTTAAATTGGATAATTTATTTTTTTATAATTGAGTTGTAAGAGTTCTTTATTCTATATACAGGTCACTTATCAGATATATAATTTGCAAATATTTTCTCCAATTTTGTGGATTTTTTTTTTCCACTCGCTTGATGGCATCATTTGTAGACACATCTCCTCTTGAAGTCTCAAAATCTGTATGAATATAGTCATGTACTGCAAAATGATGTTTCAGTTGATGACAAACTGCATAGATGACAGTGATCTCATAATATTACTATATCATATATCTTACTATACCTTTTCTATGTTTAGATATGTTTAGATACACAAACACTCATCATTATGAGTGTTTATACTTTACAGGTTTGCAGCCCAGGAGCAATAGGATATACCATACAGCCTAGAGTGTGTAGCAGGCTATGTCATCTAGGTTTTGGTAAGTACAGTCTACGTGGTTCATACAACGAAAAAAATCACCTCTTGGATGCATTTCTCAGAATGTAGTCTTAACCTTACATGATGCATGACTGTGTATTAGGATAAGCTGAATAAAACTCAACCCCACAATTTTTTAAGGTAGTATGGGTAGAAGCTAAAACATTGTAGCTAAAAGTTGCCAGAAGTTGTCCATCTTGCTAAAAGTGAGATTCAATACTTCTTGGGGATACCCTTGCTCTCACAGAATCAACTTAACAGGCCCTTTAGCTGCACAAATATAAGCCAAGTCCCAACTTACTGCACTGATGACAATTTTCTTCATGCTGAGGCTTTAAAGAGATGGTGGTTTCTTTTGGTTAGTGTAAACACCTGGGTATGCTTTAGTCAAAGCGAAATCTTTGCAGATTTGCTTTTGTTGATTTGGTGGTGAGATGGGTGGGGGAAAATGTTTCTTGGAGGTCTGTGCACCGTGCCTGCACTGTGGCCCATTCTGACAGAGATGGATGGTGTTTGTGTTTGTCTTAGAGTTATGTAGGAGAGATGAGCACAGAGAAAAGAAGCCATAGGGACTGCTTTCCAAAGAGGCCTTCTGCTGTTCTGGGCTCACCCAGTGTGGCTTTGGGGCCCAGGTGGCAAAGTGCAGCACCGAATCAAACAGAGAATGATTCTCCCCTCTTTGCAGCCTAAAAGTGGTGTGTTGAAGGCACTGGGGTAGCACCTTTGGAATAGACATAGAAGTGTCTGCAAAGGCACCATTGGTATTAGATACAGTGAGGTTCTTCCCACAGTTTTAAGATTAGCAGCCCAAGAGGAGATAGAGCAGGAGAGGATGGGAAAGAGCAGAACAGAAGCATATGCTGACTGAATCACAAAGTTGTGATGCATCCAGAAACAACTGGAGTTCATCTGGACAGTTTAACCATCAAGTTGAGACATTGTAACTTGGGCCTTACAGGTTCCTGTGACTGCAGTAGTACCCACCAGTCACCTTTATAATGAAGTGGGGCTGGATCAGGAGTCACATGCTGGTAGCCTGGTGGCCAAAAGTGGTCACTCTGTGGACATACTTGATTTGATCAACACAACTTTTAATTAGATTTGAATTTAAATATCTATGGTGCACATGTGTTCCCTCTTTAGTTTAACACAATCCCTACCACTCCCTGTTGTCTTATACCATCCTCATTCACACATTCATGCTATCCACTGGTCCTTTGTGGCTATTTAAGTTACCGATTTCTTGATTAGTGTCTAAAATTTCCTTTTGTTTTTGACACACTGTGGTTCAGCCTGGCTTTGGTAAGAGGGTTTGGAATATCCCAGCCCAAACTGTGGACCTACAGACTCAACCAGCAGTCCCCAACATGGGGGTTGGAATACTCATTGTGGTCAATCATCAACTGTGATTGCTATTTTACTATCTTTTAATGCCATTTTGAAATGAACCAATGAACCAAGAGTGAGTCAGTGTCTGGAGGAAACCAAACTACACAAGCTTTAAGAGACAGGAATACCAAGGAAGCATTACCTGACTCTGTAACATCGAAATCTGCCCCTAGGATGAGTTCTAGAACCAATTCTTAATTTTTACCATACATTTGAATACATCTATGCCAGCATGTTTTTCCTTCATGAGTTTTTAGTCACTAACCATTAAATGTGTCCTTGACGATTGATTGTAGTTTAGATATCAGTGAGCAGGTGGCAAAGACACCTTTTGGATCAAGGATGTTTTCCAAGTCTCTTGGAATTTCACCACACAGAAACTGACTATTCTGTTGGGTATAGTTTGGATATTTGTCCCCTCCAAACCTCATATTGCAATGTGATCCCAAGTGTTGGAGGTGGGACCTAGTGGGCAGTGTTTGGGTCATGGGGATGAACTCCTCATGAATGGCTTCGTGTCATCCTTGTGGTAATGAGATTCTCAGTCTGTTAGTTCATGTGACAGCTGGTTGTTTAAAGGAAACTGGCACCTCCTCCTCTCTCAGTCCCTTTCTTACTGTGTGACACACTTGTTCCCACTTCACCTTCTGCCATGAGTAAAAGCTTCCTGAGGCCCTCACCAGAAGCTGAGCAGATGCTGATGCCATGCTTGTTCAGCCTGCAGAACTGCAAGCCAAATAAACTTCTTTTTAAAATTTATTATACTTTAAGTTCTGGGGTACGTGTGAAGAATGTGCAGGTTTTTTACATAGGTATACACGTGCCATGGTGGTTTGCTGCATCCATCACCCTGCCATCTACATTAGGTAGGGAGCTAGGGGAGGAATAAGCCTCTTTTCTTTATAAAGTGGCCAATCTCAGGTATTCCTTTATAGCAACACACAACAGACTAACACATTGTTTATCAGAAGGCCAACCCTGAGAGTTAAGGGATTTCAATACGAACATGACTTCTTTCTCTAGGCACATTTTTCTACTCTTCTAGTGACAATATTATCAAATTACAGGTGAGCAGTGCCTTATATATTTTTAAATCAACTCATGAGATTATCTCACATGATCCTGACTCCTAGGAGATGACAGGGCAGACAGAATTGTTCTGACTTTATGCAGAATGGAGCTGAAACACAGGGAAATTAAGAGCCTGCTCAAAGACACACAATTAGTTAAGTGGTTGAAACAGAAAACTCGGTGAGTTCGGTCACATAATACATTCAAATACTTAAAAAGAAATAATATAGCATTTACTCTAACACTCTTCCTTGTAAACAATATTTACACAAGACTCCTAATTCCTCATTGTGTGCTTTTTTCCTTCTTCTTTGTTTTCCTGATCTGAACGCCCACAGACTAGAGCAACAATTGTGATCAAGACAAAGCTGACTGAAGATACCCAAGCTCAGGTCAGTGTGCAATTTTATGATAAATTGCTAAAAGGATGTTCTCAGGGAAAAGGTTAAGTGTGGTGGTGTTGAGAACCACTGGCACATAAAAAGCATAATAAAATCAGTGTAGCATAGAAAGGACAGCCTACTATGAACTTGATCTAATAGAATCAAATCAAATAATACCCACAGTCACCCAAGCAGGATATAATAACAGCAATCTCTGATCAAGACATTCCTGTGCAGATGAAACCTGCCCAAGGGGCTCACCATGGTTTGCATTAGCAATGCTACACTCCCAGGGAAAGAAGTGATTTCAGGAAGTGCATCAGCTAAAAGTGGGTGAAGTTCAAAGCCAAGAGTAAGAAAACAATTAGAAACAGACATCTTCTGCTTTACCACAGCTTGACCAGAGAAAAGTGGAGATGGTTTATATAAGCAACAGGGATCCTCAAAAGAAAGATATCTAGCTTATGAGAAACTGTTTAGGGAAAATTCAATTTTTCCAGGAAAAAGAGACTGTAGTATTTGAATGAGCCCTGTTGGGTGAGCACCTTGGAAGAATCGTAGCTCTAACAGTTTGTGAAATTACACTGTGGTTTGTCCCTCCAGCAAATGTCTGCTTGAGGGAATGGGCACAAGGCAGTAGTTTGTAGATGTGAGCTTGTGGTGCTGTTGTGAAATCCAGTCACTAAACAAGCCCCTAAGAAACACTGAGAACATGATTCTGTGGAAATATTAGCTGTTTACAGTCATGAGAGAATTGAGTTCTAAGAAATTGTGCAATAAATAAATTGTCCATTGCTGACAGTCACTAAAATCTATAATTAAGAGAAAAAGGCTCTCATTCAGAAGAAACAAATGGCTGGACAAATAGGATTTTCTTTAGTAAATTTTCTAATTTATTTTCTTTATGGCAGCTCATTGATTGAGAACCACTGTGTTAAGCCATATATAGCTAAAGAGTATTGTCAAGAAGTTTCTTTTTCTGGGTAGATCTCCTCATTTTTGGTCACTCATTTTTACCTAGGTTTTATCCTGCACTTTTTAGTGGATTTTTTGGCATAATGGGAGAACTGGCAGGCTAAGTCTGCCAGAGGTCTGTTTACATGAGAACAGAATTCATTCTAAGGAAGGGATAGCTGAGAAGCAAGGGCTTAGCTGAAGGACATTCTGGATGAGTACAGGAGGGGAAGAGTGATGCTAAATGCACCCTAAGTGTTTATCACTCAGCTATCCAATGATTCAGCAACTCTGGATTCATATCTGAGACCTGGAGGTAGGCAGCTCCGATAAAAAATAGATAAAAACTAATACAAATTGGTTCGCTAAAATCTCCATGGGCTACTGAGAGATGAAGATGTCAGCAGAATTGGTGCCAGTGGAAATAGGAGAGAGCGCCCTTGTCACTGACCTCGGTGTTTCTTTGGGGGTGTGCATGTGGTGCGCCACGGAGACTGACAGCAGATGCAGCAGGGACATTGATGGAATCAGCTCTTGCTGCTGGCATTAGCCGCGGCATCTTCCATGGTCAAGGACAGAGCATGAGGGATCCAGATGAGCCCTGCCCAGTTGGCAGCCTTGGCAGAGGCACAGGCAAGGCTGGCGGGAACCATCAGCACAGCTGCTCCTTTGTCATCCGCAGCAACGGAAGTCATCATTACTGTGATCTAGGGCAGAAGAGAAAAGTCGGGGGTACGCGGGGACAGGCATGTACCAGCCAAAGCATAAACTTGTGTTTTCCCAGAACTATTTGGGAAGAATTTCAAGGGCCTGAGCTTTCTTGAAGATCGTGAGTGAGTAGATCCTAAGAAATTCTGTTTTGTGGCTGCAATCCCATGTTAGCCACAGGGAGGTGTGTGCTGGGGGACCACAGATGATACAATGAAAAGGAGAGCCTCCTTTGAGGAGTTATAAGCCTAATTTGAGGGTAGGATTGGCGAGTCGGTTCTCCAAAGGGAAGGGGCCTGGTGCGTTTCTTAGATTCAGGTGGTGAGCAATTTCTCCCTTCTGCTGACTGTTGGAAGGAAACAAGAAAAGAAGTCTGGTATAATCATTATATCAAAAAGATACATGAACTCAAATGTTTACTACAGCACTATTCACAATAGCAGAGATATGAAATCAGCCTAAGTGCACACCAATGGATGATTGGATAAAGAAAATGTGGCATAGACAGTGAAATAATATTAAGCCACAAATAAGAAATGAAATCCTGTCTTTGCAGCAACATGGATGAAACTGGAGGCCATTATTTAAAGTGAAACAACTCAGAAACAGAAAAATACCACGCCTTCTTACTTATAAGTAGGAGCTAAATAATGTATACACATGGACATAGACTACATAAGGATGCAGTAATAGACAAAGGAGACTCAGAAGGGTGGGAAGTAGGAGGGGGGATGATAAGACATTACTTAAAGGGTATTTTAGTTATTTGGATGATGGATACACTAAAAGCCCTGACTTTACCCCTATATAGTCTATCCATGTAGCAAAATTACACTTGTAACCCTTAAATTCATACAAATAAAAAATTTTTTAAGATAAAAAATGTCTGAGAGATGTGGAATATGCAGTTTGGTAGAAAAAAAAAAGGAAAAATTTGAAGTTGGGAATGGAAATAGAAATCCAAGTCACCTAGAAGCACATTAGCTTTAGGTTCACGGAGACAGCAGAAAGTATAAGAGAAGGAGGAAGTCTGATGGGGAAGGGCAGGAATTAGAGAGAAGTCAGTCACGAAGAGAAGGATGTCAGGCGAAGGGCCGGGAGAAGAAAGTCAGGCAAAGGACGGGAAAAAGAAGTTGGGTGAATGACTGGAAGTCTGGAGAGTAAACAGAATGCCACAGGTAATACACTAGGCACAAGAACATATGACCTTTGTAAATTTGAATCAAGTGTGAAGAGCTCCTCAACCTGGTAATACAAACTAGCTGCAATTACCCAAATAAGAAATGATTGGCTGGGTGTGGTAGCTTATGCCTGTAATCCCAGCACTTTGGGAGGCCAAGGCGAGTGGATCACTTGAGTCAGGAGTTTGAGACCAGCCTGGCCAACATGGCGAAACCCTGTCTCTACAAAAAAAAAAAAAAAAAAAAAAAAAAAATTAGCCAGGGGTGGTGGCATGTGCATGTAATCCCAGCTACTCGGGAGGCTGAGGCACAAGAATCACTTAAACCCAGGAGACAGAGGTTGCAGTGAGCCAAGATCACAGATCATGCCACTGCACTCCAGCTTGGGTGACATAGTGATACTGTCTCAAAAAATGCAAATAATAAATAAAAGAAATGGTTGAGGCTTAAATGGGAACATGACAGAATATGGGAGGAGGAAGAACTGAATTTGGGTAATAGAGGAAGAAGTGGCTATTGGCTTTAATGAAAACTAGGAGTCGAGAGAACAGTGTGTAATCACTGCAGGAGCTCATTGAGGGCAGAGGTTCCATCTCAGTGATCTTTCTCATCTTAGGACTTAGCACATCCCCTTGAGCACATAGTAGGTGCTTTATAAATATTGTTCAATTCAAAGCTTTTTCTAAGGTTATATGCTTGAAAATAGTATTGCCAAATGGTGTTTGCATGTTACTTGTTCATTCTTCCTCCTTTTTCTTTCTTTCTTTTGAGATGGAGTATTACTCTGTGACTAGGCTGGAGTGCATTAGTGCAATCTTGGCTCACTCTAACCTCTGCCTCACGGGTTCAAGCAATTTCCCTGTCTCAGCCTCCCAAGCAGCTGGGACTACAGGTGTGTGCCACCATGCCCAGCTAATTTTTTTTTTTTTTTTTTTTTTGTATTTTAGTAGAGATGTGGTTTCGCCATGTTGGCCAGGATGTTCTCGATCTCCTGACCTCGTGATCTGCCTGCCTTGGCCTCCCAAAGTGCTGGGATTACAGGTGTGAGCCACCGCACCCGGCTTCTTTCTTCTTTTTCTAAATACATTTTTTTAAAACTTATTTTTAGTTGCAAAGTATATGTTTCTCATTGTATCATAGACAGATAAACGTTTTGATTCTTCACACTTCTCTAGTTTTTAAAAAATACATGCTGAGGCACTTTAGATTCTTAGTTAAATAGGTATTCCAAAATATCTGGACTTCGTTGCAGAGACTGGGCTATTGGCAGAGTAAAGTTTCCTTTTTGATATATTGTTTAGAGTTGGGGGTTGGGGTGTCAATGGAATGGGCTGATGGAGCAGAAGAAATGCATTTTGTTAATCACCTAAGTTCCTCATCGCTGGCCCTTCTGATCGTGGTAATGATTTCAAACTTAACCTCGTTACTGTGGATGGAAAGGCTGAGCTGGATTGAGCACAAGAAGAGAACTTTTATAGACAGGATCACAACAAACATCATTTTCCTGAGTTCTACATGTCCTGACCTGGAGCCTGGATGGGCAAATGCATAAGGAGAGCTTTTGGAAAACTGTCCTTACCTTCAATAACTGGATTGGATAGTAGGCATAGTGAAGAGAGTAGCAGTATCATGAGGAACCCTCTGGGGTGGAACTTGCATTTGAGTTCCAATGCCAGGTGACCTTAAGAATGTCACCTGATTGCCCTAGATATCAGTTTCCTCCTCTGTCAGTGCAGTTGAAATAGATGAATCCTGAGATTCTGTGTAGCTCTAAGCAGCTACTACGTTTCTTGTTGCTCTCCAAATTTAGAAGACATAGTGTATTTGTATTGTTGGATACTTACTGTTACATTTAGCTTTATTCTAAAATGTGGGTTGACTCTAGCAACTACTCTCAGTCAGAGGTTAGGAAGCATCAGGAAGGGGCTAAAGATGAAGAGAGAGGCTCTCTATTAAGAAGAACCCTCTCCACAATCAGGATTCTGTGTAGTATGGGGATGGGAAAAAAGATAAATGCTTTCATATATATTATTTTACTTATCTATATGTGAAAGGATTTAAGCTAATTTAATAAAAAGCAAACATGCATATATTTTTTCATTTTATTTTATTTTTAATGGACAGTAGTGGTATTAATGGGGTATAAGATGATGTTTGGATACATGTATAAATTGCAGAATGATCAAATCAGGCTACTTGGCATATCTATCCAATTATTTATTATTTTTTTGTGATGAGAACATTTAAAATCCCTTTTTACCTATTTTGAAATATACAATACATTATTATTAACTATGTAGTTACCTTGCTGTTCAGAAGACCACAGAACTTATTCATCCTTTTCTACTGAAACTTTGTAACCATTGACCAACATCTCTCCTTTCCCGGTCCTCTCCCCTCCCCCAGTGTCTGGTAACCACCTGCCTACTCTCTACTTCTATGAGTTCAGCTTTTTAAGATTCCGCGTGTAAGTGAGGTCATATGGTATTTGTCTATGTCTGGCTTATTTCACTTAACATAATGACCTTTAGGTTCAATAGTGTTATGGCAGATGACAGAATTTTCTGATTTTTAAAGGCTGAATAGTATTGCACTGTGTATATAGACCCCATTTTAAAAAACCATCTGTTTGTTGATAGGTTGTTTCCAACAGAAGTGAATAACGCTGCAATGAACATGAGTGTACAGAAATCTCTTCTATTTCAATTTGGGGTAGGGTATATACCCAGTAGTGGGATTGCTGGATCATATATGATAATTCAATTTTTAGCTTTCTGAGGAATCTCCATACTGTTTTCCAAAATGGCTGTACTAATTAACAATATCACTAACAGTATACACATACAGATTTATATGTGTGTGTTCATATATAAATATATATGAGATACATATATATGCCACATGTATATATGATATATAGAGATATAGATATATATGCCACATATATATCTATTTACTAGGTGGATTATATTTAGATAGAAAGAATCATTTATTTATTTAAAAATGTTATCTTAAGCATCAACTCATGATATTTCCAGCACTTTCAGAGGAAACTGAAATATTAAAAGGTAATAATTTCCCCAAATCACATAACAGAGCCACCACTTATGGGCTTTCCAGAAGACAGTGTGTGTGCATGTGTGTGTGTGTGTGTGTGTGTGTGTGTGCATGTGTGGTGTATGTGTGTACAATCAACCATACGCTACTGCAGAAATGAAAGAAACTTTTACAAAGATTTAATTATTATTTTGATTCGATTTCTTCCCATTCTTCCCTCCTCACCCTTTCTTGGAAAATATGCTCACAGAGAAATCATGATTCTTAAGACTTTCCTCAACAACCCAATCATATGACTTAGTAAACATGCACAAGGCAATTTTCTATCAAGATCAGAACTCAGCTTTGTGGTTACAGAGCTTCTGGTTCTAGATGCACTCCAGAAACGAAAGAAACGTGAGAAGGGCAGAGAGTGTGAGGTTCTCACAACATAACTAAACACTGTTTCTCTACTTAATTCTTCAGCCTAGAAATCCTTTTTTTTCCCCCTCCTGGGGACAATAAAAAACAAAAAAATGTAATAAACTCTGTTTTTTTTCTACCTGTTCAGGTACTTCATTACTCTTTGTTTTCTTTCTTTCTTTCTTCTTTTTTAAAGTCATATTCATACATATACAATTTTAAGCTTTAGAATGAAGTTTCTACTGAAAGATAGAGAGATCAGGATTTGCAGTATAATTATATGAAGCAGTAGCCAAGTGCTGTGTTTGTGAATCAGAAAATAGAAAGTAACCTTGAAGAGGCAATTGCTTTGAGATGGGTTCTATGAAAATAAAAAATGTTTAATATGTGTACAGAATATACTATAGTCAAATTGTTTCAGCAATGAGCAAATAAATGAGCATAGCTTTTATTTTGTGAGTGAGATGGACATAGTGGTTAGTGATTTATGCTCTGATTTATCCTACTGTGTGATAAACCCACGTTCTGAGGGAATGGGCCATGGAAACAAACTCCTACCACGATTTGAATTTGTTCTTTAGTTTCTTGGAGAGAATGATATGCCTTCCAAGAATCATAAATCAGAATAAATAAATCAGAGATGTTTCTCTGAAATTATAAAATTAAAAGACTTAACAAAAATTCTTCTTCAAGGAAAATAGGAGAACTTAAATTATCCAGTAATGGATCCAGTATGTAATTAATCCCAAACTGTAGATTATCTAAAAAGCAATTTACATTTGGTTTAGAAATGTTAATTTTTTATAATACCAGTAGAGTTTCTTTGTTAATTATCCTATATTTAGATTAATTTTAAAATGGATCTGATTTCCTAGAATAGTAAATGTTGACTGCCTGATTCAGGGAGACAACTGATCTAGGATTATGGCTTTGCAAATAGATTCTTCTCTGGGTAGCAATTACCTTGAATCTGTTCACTTCATTACTTTCATACCTAGGTGTGGGTTGGGCTAACAACAGCATTTTATGATATGATAATTTGAAGAGACATTTTATAGTTGATTTAAAGTATGAATTCTAAAAATAGCTTTATCCCAAAACAATTAAGAAAAATACCTGCTGGGGAAGAACAAGTGACTAGTCTATAAAAATATTTTAATCTCCACAAGCATATTTATATCATTTTTTTCAGTCACTGCACATTTTAGGCATTTTCATGTATAATATTGCTATCCAATAACTCTTGAGTACTTAGCATTTTATTTGTACTACAAACTTATTTAGCCTTAAGAATACAAATTCAAAAGCACCTAAATTTATGAATTTTCTCCTAGTACTTTCCTTCTGAGAATCATTAATCCAAAGCACGGAACCTCTGTTCTTAGAGATCTATGTTTGCTTCCTGGCTCCATACCCTATGTCTTAAGTGTGTAAACATGGGCAAATTACTTAACTGCTCTGTACTTCAATTTAGACATATTTAATACCTCAAGGGTTTTTTGACTTGATATATATGAATTAATGTAGGTACAAGCATGTTGTGTAATGCAAAGCACTACACAAATGGCATTATTATGATCTTTTGTTTAATGTAGACATGAATATCCTAGAACCTTAGCTCTAGGTTGGGGGCTACAAGTTAATTCTGGAGTTCCTTGACTCTGTAAGCCTTGGGAAAGGCACAGGCTCTCTTGAGAGGAGAAGAGGGGAGTGAAGTACCAGAAGAAGGGGAAGAAGTGATCCTTCCATCTTTCCCAAGCCATACCAAAAGACCTTACAAACCAGAGTATGCAAATATTAGTGAAACAACATGAATTCACATCCCTGTAAATTCAGCAAACTGACACAAGAACAGAAAATCAAACACCGCGTGTTCTCACTCATAGGTGGGTGTTGAACAGTGAGAACACATGGACACAGGGAGGGGAACATCACACACTGGGGTCTGTCAGGGGGAAATAGGGGAGGGACAGTGGGGGGTGAGGAGTTGGGGATAGCATGGGGAGAAATGCCAGATATAGGTGATGGGGAGGAAGGCAGCAAATCACACTGCCATGTGTGTACCTATGCAACAATCTTGCATGTTCTTCACATGTACCCCAAAACCTAAAA
>CAUYQU010090578.1:0-154858 GCA_963574635.1 Cheracebus regulus
ATACTCAGATATCAAACAGACTTTCACTTTAAAGGGGAAAAGTGATTGACATAATAATAGGTAATGCCATTGTGCTGCTTGCTATCAACATGCCAGACATGGCTCAAATAGCTTTTCATATCAAAACTCATAAAATTCTTAAAACAACCCTTTGAACTGTATTGAAACTATTTAGAAGTGTGGCCACAGGTAGACTAGTTGGTTCTCCTTGTTAATAGGCCTGTTTTACAGATGGAAACATTAAGGCATAGAAAAGTTGTATGACTTGCCCAAAGCACAGAACTACTCAGAGAAAACTGAGGCTCAGAGCTCAGATGTGGCAGAGATGGGATACTAACTCTAATGGGACATTTCCATAGTCTCTACTTTTAATCATGAGAAAATGCTGATATTTATAATAAATCATTTTAAATACTTAAATTTTATTCATGTACCATGTTCTTCTGAGGAGTATTTTATGGATGTGACAAAACTATTGGTAGGTGGGTGCAAATGGAGACATTTAGGGCTAACTAGGCCAGACTACATTTTAGAGTTTGGCCAGCAAAGTAGTCTGCTTGTGTGTTTTTAATTTGAGAGACATCAGCTGGGCTGCAGTTTTGGTTCCCTACTGATAGGGTTTGGAAGTATGTCTTCTCTCAATCTTAAGTGTAAATGTGACCTTCAATATTGGAGGCTGGTCCAGTGCAGGGTGTTTGGGTCATGAAGGCAGATTCCTCCTGAATGGCTTTGTGCTGTCCTCGTAGTAATGAGTGAGTTCTCACTCTATTAATTCAGTGAAAGCTGGTTGTTTTTTATGGCACCTTCTCCTCTCTCTCTCACTCCCTCTCTTACCATGTGACATGCCTACTCTCTCTCTCTGCCATCCACCATGAGTAGAATTTTCCAGAGGCCTCACCAGAATCTGACCAGATACTGGTGCCATGTTTATACAGCCTGAAGAACAGTAAGCCAAATAAATCTCTTTTCTTTATAAATTACCCAGTCTCAGGTATTTCCTTATAGCAAAGTAAAACAGACAAACACACCTACTCTCTCTCTTCCCCCACCTTTTCATTTAGAGCCAAGGAGACAAGTCTCTCTCTCTTTTTCTTTTCCTGTAGAGAAAAGGAGACAAGTTTCTCCCTCTTTCTCTCTCTTTTCCTTTAAATCCTTCTTCTAGGTAGAGAAGTGATAAGTCTCTCCCTCTTTCTCTCTCTTTTCCTTTAAATCTTTCTCCTCCTAGTAGAGACAAAGAGACACTCTTTATCCGTGTGGAGCCGGAGGAGAAAAGTCCCTCAAGTCCCTCACTCTCAATCAAAAACTCCAACGTCGGTCACGGACTCAGGAAGACAAGACTCTTTCCTTGGTGTCTGGTCAATTGTGGGGATGCCTGCTTTGATCACTCACCCATGTTACAGCCCAGGAATCAGTCAGGGACACCTACTGAAAACCCTTCTCCTAGTCTCTACTCCATTCCTTAAAACTTACCTCCTTCACTGTGGGCAACACTCAGCCCTCTATTGCTCAATCCTCACCTCTAGCCTGTGTCCTAAAAAACCTAAATCTTCTTCAACTGTTGCCCGATCTGAAACCTAAACATCTCTGTAACACGGCCTGGCCTCAATCCAAATGGCCAGAAAACGGAACTTTCGATTTTTCTATTCCGTGAGACCTGGACAATTTTTGTCAACAAATGGGCAAATGGTCTAAGGTGCCAGACATCAAGGCATTTTTTTACACTCGAATCCCTCCCTAATCTCTGTTCATTCTCTCCCTTCCTTCTGCCCTTCCTGCCAGTAACCCAGAATCCTCCTTGTCCATCGACCCTTCCGACCTTTCTCCTCCCCGCCTGTCCAAACCAGGCGCAGTCTAGGCCCACCCCCACTCCCCAGAGCCTTCCTCCTCTCCTCTGCCCACAGCCCACCTCCTTGTGCCCTCCAGTCACCTGCCCGCCTCTTACCTGGTCAGCTTACACTTTAGTTCCGAAGCTACCTCCTCTGCCCCTGCCCACCAATTCCCCTTTCCAGAGGTGGCAGGAGCTGAAGGCATAGTCAGGGTGCCTGTTCCTTTCTCGTTATCCAACCTTTCCCAAATCAGCCAACAGTTAGGCTCCTTTTCATCAGATCCTCCAGTACTTAACCCAGTCCTATAATCTCACCTGGAGTAAGTTAAATGTCATCCTTACTTCTACTCTCACCCCTTAAGAATGCTTAATATGCATTTTATCACCCAATCAGCCTCTGACATTAAAAAAGCTACAGGAATTAAAATCTGGCCCTCAAACCCCACAACAGGAATTAATCAACATCACCTTTAAGGTGTTGTTCAGTGATAGGGAAAAAGCTGTCCAGCAGCAGCGCATCTCAGAACTACAGATGCTTGCCTCTGCTGTAAGCCAAACCCCAGCCATGCTACCGCCACAAAGACTTCAAAGCGCCCAGACTGCAGCGTCCAGCCGCACCTCCTGGACCTTGCTTCAAGTGTCAGAAACCTGCCCACTAGGCCAAGGAATGCCCGCAGCCTGGGATTCCTCCTAAGCCCTGCCCCATCTGTGCAGGGCTCCCACTGAAAGTCGGACTGACTCATGTCACTGCTCTTAGAGCTCCTGGAGCTCCAACCCTAGGCTTGGCAGCTGAAGATTGATGCTGTCTGAGCATCTCGGAGGCCTCCTGGACCATCAAGGATGCCAAGCTTTGAGTAACTCTTACGGTGGAGGGAAATCCATCCCCTTCTTAATCAATACAAGGGCCACCCACCCCACACCGCCTTCTTTTCAAAGACCTGTCTCCTTGGCCCCCATAACTGTTGTGGAAATTGATGGCAAGCCCTCCAGGCCTCTCCAAACTCCCAAAGTCTGGTGTCAATTAGGCCAGCACTCCTTTCCACATTTTTTCCTAATCATCCTCACTTGTCCAGTTCCCCTGTCAGGCCGAGATAGCCTAACAAAATTGTCTGCCTCATTAACTATTCCTGTGATACAGCCATACCTCATTGCCATCCTCCTCCTCGAACCTGTACCTCCTTCAGTAGCTCCCCTTATGTCCTCCTACCTTAACCCTAGGGTGTGGGACACCACCTCCCCATCCCTTGCTACAAGTCACTCATCCCTCATCATCCCCATGAAACCTAACTACCCTTACCCTGCCCAGGGCCAGTACCCCATCCCACAACAGGCTTTAAAAGGCCTGAAGCCTGTTATCACCTGTCTATTGCAACATGGCCTTTTCACTCCTAAAAGCTCTCCTTACAATTCCCCTATCCTACCTGTCCAAAAGCCGGACTAATTCTACAGACTAGTTCAAGACCTCCACCTTATCAGTCAGATTATACTTCCTATCCACCTAGTTGTACCAAACCCCTATAACCTCCTATTTTCCATATCCCCTTCCACAACTCACTAGTCTGTTCTTGACCTCAAAAATGCTTTTTTCTAAGGCCCAAATTTCTTCCCCATCTGTTATAATCCTTTGCCAGTCTTTGTGGCGGTAGCATGGCTGGGGTTTAGCTTACAGCAGAGGCAAGCATCTGTAGTTGCCAACTGTATCCAGTTAATTTTCCAAACCCCAATCCCATCCACTAAACAACAGCTTCTCTCCTTCCTAGGCATTGTAGTATACTTTCACCTCTGGTTTTGCCTCTCTAACCAAACCACTTTACAAACTTACAAAAGGAAATCTATCGGACCCCATAGACCAAAAATCCTCCCCCCATTCTTCCTTCTGCTCTCTAAAAAAGGCCTTAGAGACTGCTCCTACTTTAGTGTTCCCCAGTTCCTCTCAACCCTTCTCTCTACACAGCACAAATAAAAGGGTGTGCTCTAGAGATTCTTACACAGGAGCCAGGCACACAGCCTATAGCCTCTTTATCCAACAACTTAACCTCACAGTCCTGGGCTGGTCCTCGTCCCTATGAGCGGAATACTCTTAGAATCCCTTAAAGTCACAGGCTATGCCCCACTTACTCTCTATAGCTTTCACAACCTCCAAAGTTTAGTTTCCTCTTCACACCTCATACACTTACTTTCAGCCCCTCACTTTCTCCAGCTTTATTCAGTCACCCCTACTACTTAAAACACACCTCCAAAAGTCTCTATTTCTATTATTTTCTGTCTTTTTGTGCTCAAATTCACTGTACTCATTAACTTTTATGTGCCCTGCTTTTGTTTAAGTTGCCAGTTTACACTTTTCCTCCAGGAAATTACAGCTAATATTTCACTCTTAATCTCGCTGCCATTCTCTGCTCAAAACTCAATCTTGTTAATAAGAGTAGTTACAGATACCACACTCTTCCTCATACACCATGAAAACAAAAGCTCTCCCTCCACACAGTTACCCTACCAAACCCCACTACAACCTTTAACAGCCTCAGCCCATGCTGGTTTCCTTGGCATTTGGGTCCAATACCCCAGCACCCTCCCCAGAACACTTTCTCATCTTTTCAGTTTACACTTCCAGTTCTGTCTAAGCCAAGGACTTTTATTTCCTCTGTGATTCTTCTTATATCTGCCTTCCTACCAACTGGACAAGCACTTGTTCCCTACTTTTCCTTTACTCCCAAAATTCAGTTTGCCAATGGAGACAAAATCCTCCTGGTTCCCCTTGTGGTCCCGACATGACACAAGCGGGTCATCCCATTGATCCCCTTACTTATAGGGTTAGGAATTAACTGCACTCAGCACAGGTATAGCAGGCCTTACCACTTCAATCATCACCTTCCGTAGCCTCTCTAATGATTTCTCTGCAGAATTAACTCAATCATTATTCCTTCTTCAAGTTCAAGTAAATTCCCTAGCTGCAGTTGTCCTTCAAAACTGCAGAGTTCTTGATTTACTGACTGCTGAAAATGGAGGTCTTTGCCTGTTCCTAAATGAAGAATGTTGTTTTGATGTAAACCGGTCTGGCCTCATATATGATACCATCAATAAATTAAAAGACAGAGCCCAAAAGCTCGCTAATCAGGCAAATGGTTATTCTGGACTTGGCTGGACTGGCTGGACACTCTCTAACTGGGAGTCATGGCTTCTTTCAATCCTTAGTCCTCTGACAACTGTATTTCTCCTTTTATTTGGACCCTGTATTTTCCGATTAATCTCTCAATTCCTACAAAATTGTATACAAGCTATAACCAATCAGTCAATATGACAAATGCTCCTTTTAACAATCCCACAATATCACCCCTTTCCCTGAAATCTCCCAGCAGTCTAAATTCTTTCCCATTTTCAGGTGTCTGAGCTGCCTCCAATCCCACTGGAAGAAGCCCTGAGAAACATCACCCCATCACCCCTCTGTGCCAGTCTTCCTAATATTCCACTGCCTTCCACTCTTCATTTCTTTTTCCTTTATATTACTAATATAAAAAGACAGGAATGTAAGGACTGACCACGCCATGAACAGCCTGGTAATCTCTGTGGCCTGCACATACACTCCAGATGAGTTTCTGGAAGAAACGGATCAGCCCCTGCGGTGCCTAACTAACCTGAGACATTCTTCTATTGTTTCTTATGCTGGCCTCAATTGACAAGGTCACTGGACTTTGTAACCAACCTTGGCCAACCTCGTGACTCCACACCCTATGATCCCCTTCCAGCTTGCAAAGCTACAACCCCCTCCCAGCTTGCAAAAAAACGCCCTAAAGTTACTACTGTAACTTTCCACTGTTTACTTCAAACCTATAAAACCAGCTCCTATACCTCCACCCTTTGCTGATGCCCTTTACAGCCTCAGCCTGCCTGCACCCAGGTGAATAAACACCCATGTTGTTCACACAAAGCCTGTTTGGGGTTCTCTTCATTCAGAATGCGTGTTTTAACACCTACCTTCCCTCATTCCTGCATGTCTTATACCTGTAGTACTATGCATTTATCTTATTTGTCTGGACCAAGCAGGCAATTGAGTCATAAGCCTTGGTTACTGGGTTTAGTCCTACTCAATATGAGTCCTGAAACAAAGTTTACAAAGACATACAAGAACATGATGGAATATATCTCCTTTATTTTTTTTTTTTAATTTTTATTTTTTTAAAGACGGGGTTTCACCATGTTGGTCAGGCTGGTCTTGAACTCCCAACCTCAGGTGATCCGCCCACCTTGGCCTCCAAAGTTCTTGGATTACAGGAATGAGCCACCACGCCTGGCCTCTCCTTTATTTTTTCACTGGCATCATTCTCCTTAGAAGTCATGATGTAATCTGCCATGACTAATGATGAACAAGAAATCAAACAGAAATCTGTAGGAGTTGCCTGATAGTAATTCAAATCCCCAGGGCATATATATCAGTAGGGATTGCCTGATAATAATTCAAATCCCCAGGGTATATGTTTTCTATTTGAGTCACAGACAGAAAATGGTCAATAAATATAGTTGATGCAAATCTCTGGCAGGTTTCTTTTTCTTTCTTTCTTTCTTTTTTTTTTTGGCTTAATGATCTAGTAATCTTTGTTAACTGAGACTCCCATAGGTGGCCTGCAGCACCTGGTAAACAGAAAGGATGCATGTAATCAAAGGACTCCTTTTATTGCAGAACAATTGACAAGCGTTACCAGGAAATAAACTCCCACTAATTCCCAAGCAAATGGATTTCAATCAGGTGGAACAGGCTAGACTACATGGAACTACACTGATTCTGACTTGAGTTAGCAGAGGGAACAAAAGGCCTGAGATGCTTAGAAACTCTAGTGAGTATGCAGTTCAAGGTGCTTTACATATCCCAAATCCTTTTTTTACTTTCTCTCCCTTCATTTGTGAAGCAAATTTCTCCTAAGACCATCCCCTAATGGGGCACCAGTAAGTTCACTCACAACTGGCTACACGTGTAAATACTCTTGACTTCAGTGCACATGGACTTTCCTTAACAGCAGTGTGTGGTTGGTGTCTCATTTGCAGGGTCTGTGGGAGTGGGGCTTGTGCAGATTCAGCTGTGACTGAGACTTAAGCCTAGCTTGGCCAGACACCCACTACGTTCTTACCTCCCTGCACTGCTGTGGGCTCAAGAATGCAAACATTCTTGATTCTGTCTCCTTTCTTTCCTTGTTTTTTGTCTCTTTGGCTGTATTCTCTTTGATAGTGTATTTAATATTTACTCAGTTTAATTAAGCTTATTATAGTTTACTTGTAAGTTAAGTTGATAACTTTCCCTAGTTTTGTTACAGTAGAGGGGTCCCGATCTAGTTCCCAAGAGAGGGTTCTTGGACCTCACTAAAGAAAGACTTAGAGATAAGCCCATAGAGTAAAGTGAAAGCAAGTTTATTAAGAAAGAAAAGGAATAAAACAATGGCTACTACATAGACAGAGCAGTGGAATAGGATACTTGACTGAGTATACTTGTAGTTGTTCCTTGATTATATTAAACAAGGGGTGGATTATTTCTGAGTTTCCTGGGAAAGAGGTGGGTAATTCCCAGAACTGAGGATTCTTTCCCTTTTTAGACCATATAGGGTAACTTCCAGACACTGCCTTGGCATTTGTAAACTGTCATGGTGCTGGTGGGAGTGTCTTTTAGTATGCTAATGCATTATAATTAGCATATAATGAGCAGTGAGGAAGACCAGACATCACTGTCATTGGCATCTTGTTTTGGTGGGTTTTGGCTGGCTTCTTTAATGCAACCTGTTTTATCAGCAAGGTCTTTCCCTGTTTTATCAGCAAAGTCTTTGTGACCTGTATCTTGTGCTACATCCTGTCTCCTCCTTTGACTAAGGTGCCTAACCTCCTGGGAATGCAGCCCTGTTAGTCTCAGACTTATTTTATCCAGCCCCTCTTCAAGATAGAGTTGCTCTGGTTCAAATGTCTCTGACAGTTTCATATGACAATAACTCTCCCACCTGTATCAATTCATTCTATAAAACATAACTTATTTAGGCACCACTTATATTAGCTAAGTCTGTAAAATAAAAAGTATTCTACAAATCATACAAACCAGTCATTTGTTAGGCCCATAAAACTTCAATACTTCACCATTACCCTTACCACTTCAGCTTTGTATCTTTTTTTCCAGTTAAAAAGCTTTAAAATTCAGTGATTTAAAAACATGCAGAGTGTATCCCAAAATATTTTACATAAAATTTAAAATGTTGGAGTACGAAATGTATTTTAATTACAAAATTAGATACATCTTTAAAGTTTTATTTTGACGCCCATATTTCTTCTTTACCACAACATAAGTTGCTTATTTACAAACTAAATCAAAATTACTAAATAAATAATATATAGCTGCTAAAATACGAAAGGCCAATCTATTTTATGGTATTAAATGAACCCTGTATCTTGCTCCTTCTCTTTGCCGGTTGTATTTTCCATCAATAAAATGCAGCTGTTTAAAGGGACCAAACCAAAATAATATTCAGGAAGAAATACGTTGTCAGCAATATTTAAGGGAAATTGTTGATACAAAAATATTGAGCAATAGAATAAGAGAAGCAGCTTGGAAACAGATCTACAAATCTATGAAAATTTGATGGCTGGCAAAAGTAGCATTACAAATCATTAGAAAAGAGAAATTCTTTGTTATTGGAGTGATTAGCTATTTATGTACAATGAAGTTAGATATCGACCTATATATAAAAAAGTTCTAAGTGGAGTAATGACCTACCTATGAAAAATAAACCTGCAAAAGACAAAAGAAAAAAAATAAAAAACATGAAAAAAATTGATAAATGTGACAATTTAAAATTTCTCTAGACAACGAAAATATTATTTCAGGTTGACAAAGCTAAAGGCAATGGAAACAGCATAAATAGAAAGAAAGCTACAGGACTTCTTAGACGCCACAGTATCAGAACATCAAGATATTTGGCTACAGGTGTGTACTACTCTTCAAGATAAGAAAAAGCAGAAATCGGCTGAGGGTGGGTGAGGTGGTTTACGCCTGTAATCCCGGCACTTTGGGAGGTGGAGGTGGAAGGATCACAAGGTCAGGAGTTCAAGACCAGCCTGGCGGACATGGTGAAACCCCATCTCTACTAAAACTACAAAAATTAGCTGGGTGTGGTGTGTGCCTGTAATCCCAGCTACGTGGGAGGCTTAGGCAGGATATAATGCTTCAACCTGGGAGGCGGTGGTTGCAGTTAGCTAATATTGTGTCACTGCAATCCAGCTTGGGCAACAGAGGTAAGACTCCGTCTCAAAAAAAAAAAAAAAGGAAAAAAAAAGAAAAAGCAGTCATCTTGAAGGCAATTCAGAAGTCATCAGTACAGCCTCCTTAGTTTTCAGTGGGGGAGATAGCCATTGCCTTGGTTTCAACAGGCTAGAGGGTGGCAGCCTGGAGTCTGTAGGTTGAGAATTCCACTCAGCTGAGCCTTGGGGGTGGATGTGACTCTCACACCGCAGAGCTCTGAGGGCACAGCCCCCACCCAAAAGAGCTTTGTAGGACATTGGTCTGGAAGACAGAGCATCACACCAAAAAGAATTATTCTTGAGCCTCAAGATCTAATGGCGTTTGTTTGCTAGGTGTTGAACTTGATTTGGACATCTTACTCCTCTCTTGCTCCCGACTTCTCCATTTTGTAGTGGGAAAGTCTATTTGTTGCCTGTCCCACCATCGTAATTTGGAAATACGTAACTTATCTGGTTTCATTGTCCCTGCTCTACCTCTCCATAGTATCCTGAATCCTATAATCAAACATTCCATATGTATAATTGACCTTAAGCACCTTGTAGAAAATAAGTTTTGTTGCTTATTGAAACCATCATACCTAGCATAACTACTGGCCCAATGTAGAAGCTCTGTAGGAACTTGTTAAATAACTGATTATCAGTTTTAGTGCCCTTAAATCAATCAACTTTATATTTTTTTATATTCATTTCCCCCTCATTTATAAAGAAAGTTTACAAATACGTTTATGTGAATTCTTTTAGCGAATCTATCTCATTCATAAAAACAAATAGATTTGCAAAAATAAAATAATTTTGCAAGTAAATTAATTATCTTCTGCTGTGACCTGCAATATTGGGGAGAGAATTCAGGCAGTATGATTTAACAGAAATGTGCTTAGTAGGTGCCATGGTTTAAAGGTATGTGTCCCCCCAAATTCATTTGTTGGAAACTAAGACCCATTTTGACAGTATTAAGATATGGGGTCTTTAAGATGTGATTAAGTCATGAGGGCACCATTCTCATGAATTGGATTGGTGACCTTTTAAAAGGACTCAGTTGGGTCCCTGTTGATTTTCTGCCTTTCACCAGATGAGAATGCAGCGAGAAGGGGCCATCTTGGAAGCAGAGAGCAGCCCTCACTAGACACCAGAATCTGTTGGTGATTTGATCTTGGACTCCTCGGCTTGGAGAACTGTAATTAATAAATTTTAGTCCTTTATAATTACACTGTCCCTATTTAAGGTGTTTTGTTATAGAAGCCTGAGTGGACCAGGTAGTAGACTAAGATCTAATTAATTCTGTAAAGTGAATATAACAGAGAATTTCTCTAAGATATTTCCAGATGGTTGCAGTTTATTGGCAATGCCTGATTAAAGTTGAAATGTTTCCTAGCAACTAACTCCTTTGCTGAAGGAGATAGGCCAGTGTTTGTTCCCTATTACTGCCAAACAGGATAACCTCAATGTGTTAATAATGGAAAACCCCCAGAATCCACAGGCAGAAACAAACTGTCCTGAGTAGGCAAGCAGATCAATTTTCTAAATCTAGTCAGAATTCAATGTGGGTAACATTTACGATCTGCCTTTTGGCACAAATCCAACATTTTCTACCACATAAACATTAACAGTAAATTAACGTTTAACTTGAATGCTTGGTGTTTGTGTGTGTATGTGGGCGGGTTGTTAAATGAAGAGCTCTATGACCAGCTGTACTTGTTGCTCATCATTCTATGGCCCTCCCAGTTTATAAATCCTGAGTTCAAACCCTGTGTTGTCAGTTATGTTTCATCTGGTTTCAGGGGCCCAGGTTAGTGTTTCTCTCTTTCTCTTTTCTTTTTCCTTGAGATGCAGTTTCACTCTTGTTGCCCAAGCTGGAGTGCAATGGTGCCATCTCGGCTCACTGCAGCCTCTGCCTCCCAGGTTCAAGCAATTCTCCTGCCTCAGCCTCAGGAGTAGTTGGGATAACAGGTGCCCGCCACCATGCCCAACTAATTTTTGTATTTTTAATAGAGTTGGGGTTTCACCATGTTGGCCAGGCTGGCCTTGAACTCCTGATCTCAGGTGATCCACCTGTCTCGGCCTCCCATAGTGCTGGGATTACAGGTTTCAGACACTGTGCCTGGCTATTGTTCTTCTCTTAAAAGGCTTGCCACATTTTGACACTATGAGGCTATGAACAAAAAGGCTCTAACGCAGAAGCCAGAGACTGTGTTTCTCACTGTGCCTTAATATTCCCTTAATCTATACTTCTGTGAGATGAGCATCTTTCCCTAGCTTGGCATCCTGCATAGACATCTTTTTTTTTTTTTTTGAAGAATATTCCTAGGGTTTAAATGGATTTTATTTGCTAATCCAGTCACAATACAGAAATTTACTTTAGCCCAGATCTTCCTCATTGGCTTTGAGACACTTCCCTGTGTTTTGAAAACCATCGATTTTTACCAACACATAAACACATAGCCCTTGTCTTTATTCTTTTCTTTTTTTTTTTTTTTTTTGAGACAGAGTTTCACTCTTGTTACCCAGGTTGGAGTACAATGATCACGGCAACCTCTGACTCCTGGGTTCAAGCGATTCTCCTGCCTCAGCCTCCCGAGTAGCTGGGATTACAGGCATGCACCACCACGTCTGGCTAATTTTTTTGTATTTTTAGTGGAGACGGGGGTTTCTCCATGATGGTCAGGCTGGTCTTGAACTCCTGACCTCAGGTGATCCGCCCACCTCTGCCTCCCAAAGTGCTGGGATTACAGGTGTGAGCCATGGCGCCTGGCTGCCCTTTTCATTTTTTAGGCTGGTTCTACCTGCTCAGGTCACTGAATCTGCACTGGAACACTGAATCGTCGCAGTGACCTTATGAAGTGGATAATATAATCAATTGACAATGATACTATTGACAATTGAGGGAAATTAAGGCACAAGGAGGAACACAGAGCTTGAAGGAGACAATGCCAGGTGCAGGAACATGGCCCTAAGAAACTCAGGCAGCCAGTGTATGTTGGCTCAGGGACTGGAAAGGAGCGAGACAGGACATGGAGGGAAACCCTGTACACTTTTCCGGGACTTCAAGTGGTAGGAGCACTTCATTGTGCCCAGAGACATTTTGAATCATTCCATTCTTTAGTGATGGCAGGAATTCTCGACTAAGTTTTTTCTAGTAACCCAGAGTTACAGTAGCTCTTTTTGAGCCCAAATGCAATGAAAGCTTTAGTACTTATGAGTGAGAACATGCGGTGTTTG
The DNA here is from genome assembly GCA_963574635.1 of Cheracebus regulus. NCBI lineage: Eukaryota > Metazoa > Chordata > Mammalia > Primates > Pitheciidae > Cheracebus > Cheracebus regulus. The sequence continues at coordinate 12,308 of CAUYQU010090578.1, forward strand.
GTATTCTGTTTTTGTGTCAGTTTGCTGAGAATGATGATTTCCAGGGGAACATCACACACTGGGGCCTGGGGAGGAAAGGGATTAGAGGAGGGATAGCAGAAGGTTGGGGGTTTGGGGAGGGATAACATTAGGAGAAATACCTAATGTAAATGATGTCAGGGGGATGGATGCAGCAAACCACCAAGGCATTTTATACTTATGTAACAAACCTGACGTTCTGCACATGTACCCCAAAACTTAAAAGTATAATTAAAAAAAAGAAAAATACATTATTTTAAAAAAAGCTTTAGGACTTATGCAGAAAGTAGTTAGCCAACCTGATGCCGGGATCCTAGACACTGACTTTCTGGCAAATTAATTGCCTGTGGCTGGTGCTTTTTTTTTTTCCCCCTCTTCTTGCCTTGTCTCTTCTTTCACTTATGCTCCCCCTCACTCCCCAACACTACCCCAAGAGGTACTTAGGAGAGGTGCTGACATCCCTTAATGTAGCCTTCCTCCTCCCTCTCCATTCTCCCCTTTCCTTACTGATCACATACCTAGAACTTCCTTCCCAAGACCAAAAATTCAGCCCCATCCCCCAGCCATTGCAGCTTTTCCTCCTCAACATTATCTTTAGTCAGGGACACGCAGTGACTTTCCATTCACTGTTATAACTCGCAAAGTAGAAATAAAGAAAAAAATAGGCAACATTTCCTCAAATCTCATTGCGATTACATATTGAACTTTTAAAAACAATTCCTGGTATTTTCTTAATTAAATATCTAATTTTTCATGTGTAATTATTTCTCTCTATGCAATTATTTAATAAGAAGATATCTGTCTAGTATTTAACGTAAATAGGTTCTGCAGAAAATATGTGGGTTTTTGCTCAGATCTTCTTTGCAGATTTGATGACAGAAAGAAATGTTTGGATCTCATTTTGCTTAGCCAATGATCCAGAATCCTGTTCAGAGAGAGAGAGACATATAATAAAAGTAAGATGTAGCTGTTGCAGGGATAATGGCAGCCTTATTTTGGATTAGTTTTGGCATATTGTGGCCGGTTTGGCAATTCCACTCCCACCCCCTTCTGTGACTGGCATAACAAGGCCATTAGGATTCAACTATACAAGTACCTCCACTTTTCTTGGCATGCTATCTTTACCAAGCACATGCTAGAAGTGAGTGCCATGAGTACACTTCATCATTGGAATTTGGCATGTGGTGAATTGTTTAGGCTTGTGGGAGATTATCTAGACTTGGCTTTTCCTGAAGATCTCCTGCATATTAATGTTCTCACCACTTGCCATTTGGAACTATTGAGGTCTAGGGCACTAACACCATGAGGAGAGCTGCTGTTACAAAAATTGTGCTGAATATGAAAGAGAGACTCTCCCACATTCCCTGATTTCTTAAGCATACTTTTCTGCTGCATGAGGAATATTGTGGGTTGTTCATGTCATTTTTCAGTTCACTTTTCATTACAAAAGAGATTACTAAATTCTTATAAGTTTCTGACAAGTGGAAATCCTAGTTTCCAACACTCGTACAGATTTTACTGTGTCATGTGTCTTTGCTCAGTTTTAAAGGAGTTTTGAAAGGAAAAGGCAGTTAAATATGATGGGGACAGGAGGCAGAGAAATTCTAGGCAGAAAAGGGCGAGTCCCCAGTGAAAACGCTATCCTCAAGCTGAAAAGCCTGAAACCCTGACCCAAAGTGAGAATTTATATCCCTGTTTTCCTGCTTGAATGTTGCCTTTTCCTAAACTACCCACAGCCTGCTCTGCCCCCAGTCCTGTACCTATAAAGACCCCAGACTCAGTCAGAAAGGAGCGGAGACTATGGCTGGACATCAGAGAGAAGCTGCTTGACTTCAGAGGGACAGCTTGACACTGTAACTTCAGAGAAGAATCCAGCCAGATATGGACAGACTTCAGGGGAAGATTACCTACTCCTCTGTCCCCTTTTCAGCTTCTTTTCCCACTGAGAGCCACTTTCATCAGCAATAAAATTCCCCACATTTACCATCCTTCAATTAATTTGTGTGACCACATTCTTCCTGAATGCCAGACAAGGGCTTGGAACCATAAGTACAGATATGAAAGGCTCCCACCTTTGCCTTTGCCCACTGAGCTCTTAACACTTAAGCGGTCCCCCGACAGCAGAGCTAAAAGAGCACTATAACATGCCTTCTGGGGCTTCAGGAGTTACAGGCATCCCCACCAGGATGCTACCGCAGGGCCTGCATGGAGTTTGCTCCCACCGGTGCAGAAGTGGCCAGTCTGTTCCAGTGCTTGTGCACTCCCTCCCATGAGGAGTAGAGAGTAGTAGGCTGAGTAAACAAGGCACCTTTGTCTTGAGTCCCATGAAGGGAAATATCCTGCTTCAAATATGTAGCATCATTTAACTAAATGAGTGTTCCAAATACCATCTGAGCACACTTTGATTAAAAACAAAAATCAAATATACAAAAAACCAAGTTTTTTTTCCAAATATTTGATTATTGGTATAAATAATCAAATAGGTCATTATTTAGGTTTATACTCTGTGAATAAATATACGTTATATTTAATTAACATCTGAATAATTTCAATTACCATTTTTTAGGAAGGATAGAGTATAAGAACTAAACATTCCATGTTTAAATATTAACTTTCAAAAGTAATAATAATACCAGAGTTTTACAGTGAAGGAGTGTTTAAAACGTGTCTTTCTTTGGGAGAGAATCATGTTGTTCTTTAATAACAATGATTTATAAATTGGTAATATCTTGTGAATATGAATACCATATTATTTATGGTACATATTAGCTTCCAGGAGAAGTTAGTGTAGCATGATTTCCTGAAGATTAAAAAAAATACATTTAACTTTTTGAAGATAATATGCATAATGAATATTATTTGAACATAATAGTAAATTATTATCTTTGAACTTTTTTGAATATATGGCATTTGTAAAATAACATTAGCTGTTAGGCATGAAATAAATTGTAACTAGATTTAATAGAATAAAATATAATTTATATTAAAATTAATAAGGCATTAATTAATATTTGGTAGTAAAACAATCAGAGATCATGAGTCAAAGCGGTTTTTCATAGGAAGTTTCATTAACAATTGTAAAAACTCCTATGTCCTTTTTCTCAAATTCACAGTGAGTATTAAAAAAATGCATAAAAGCCTTTATAAATCAGTTATACAGAAGATAAACTCTATAAATTGAAAAGCAAAAGTATACAACCAGAGCTACAGGCATTACAGCTTAATTTATATAGGTGAGTTTAGATAGTCCCAATCAATACACAGACTTCAGATTTTCTGAAGAGACTTTCACTAATCCACTACCACACTCCTGATCTTTGTTCCTGGTTGCCACTGCTTTCAAAAAACATGAAGTCCTAGATAAAAACAAAAATACACAAATGAATTTTCAGCAGCAAAACCGAAATCAATTATCAGATGTAGAAATGCGAAGGGATCTAGAGAAACACAGTAACATATCTCTTAAAAAAATTAACTGTAATAAGTAAATGTAGAAAAACTCTATAATTATATAAGTTCCACCTTTAGCTTTCCATTTTAATAATAATTAAATTCTATAATTCTATTTATTTATTGATACGTATAAGAATCTAATTAATCTTCTGGTCTTTTTCTCTAAATGTTACTCTCTAAATGTTCTCCATCCCCATAATTCTCATCTTTGGCTGCATATTGGAATCACCTGGAACACTATACAAACTTCGAAGTTTCTGATTTAGTTGAACTGAGGTATGGACTACTACTTGGAGTTTTTAAAGGTCCCTAGGTGATTCTAATGTGAAGACAATTTCAGAATCACTGGTATATACAATTATTTCCTGTAATTTGGTAGTTAGGTCTACACACTTGAGTGAATGTATACTCTTATTGTAGTTCATACTCCTATATTAGATGGTTTAATTTAATTATTATGAGTCATGGTAAAGGTTTCTTGTTTCACTAAATTTTTTCCACTTACACCCACTTTGAACTCTTCCTCAAAGCATCTAGGAGATGCTTGATTTAAGGAGAGACTAAAATACCTCCTTAGTACATTTCCTTAGTCCCTCACTTGCCATGTGATAATCCATAGACTCTTCAGATAGAAACTAGTCACCTGTGACTCCAGAGGGTTAGGATCAAATAGAATTTCAGAGCTAGGATTAAATGGGAATCCTGGTTTAAAATCTACAGACTTTTAAATGTCATTTTGAAATATCCACTTTACTGAATCATTTCAGAATGAACCTAGAGAAAGCATCTATAATCAAGATTAATAAGAACAGACTTACAATGAGGAAACAGGCACCCATCATTACAGCTTTCATTTTAACATCAAGGTCTAGAGGAAATTGGATCCCAAAGTTATCAGCGTCTGTAAATGCCTCTCTCAAAATTCCAGTCCAGTGCTTGGAAATTTTGCCAACTACATTTTGTTCATCAAGAGATTTAATCTAAATTGAAAAGAATTATTAAATATTTTTAGAAAACTTACAGCAAAAGTACTTTCAAATTTGAAGATGAAAAAAATATGGCATTAAAATTATGGACCATATGTAACCATGAACATGTAACTCTCATTAGATAACTAGAGGCTCCTTTATCTATTACAGATATATGAAAAAAACTATTTCATTGTATAGAAAAATTATATGAAAGTAGTTTTTCTGAAATATTGAACATTTTCTATTAATATAGACATTAATAAATTATTTGAATTGACCCAAAAGAAAATTTAAGCAAAAAAGGATATAAATATGAAATGTTTCTTTGATGACAATTCTGGAAGCCATCAGGAAGGTAATGAACAAAACTCCTATTAGATTTCTGCTATAGGAGAAGCATAGTTCACATAGACTGAAAGATTAAATATGATGAAAAGGCTTATTACCACCCACTGTGAGTTGCCAAACATGAAAAGCTAAGAGCCTAGAAAAGATTAGCAGTGTTGAGTAAAGGCAAATACCTAATAAGTAACTTGATGAAATGCACCATGTCAAGAGTTGAAGTAAGAGTGGGTAAATAGCAGGGTGTGAGTAATAAAAGATGAAGAGTGTATGAACAAATGAGCTCCAAAGTAGAAATTTTCTAATTCTACAATTCTGCCTGACAAAAGCCCAAGGCCATGATATAGAGTTGAATGGACAGTGTTCAGACTAAAGCAACTCCTCTAGGAGGGCAGGTGGGCACTGAACATAGCTGAAATTCACTAAACTGTGTACACATACAGTTATGTAACAGAGGAGGAGTGTCCTTTTAAAATGTGCACAAGGCACTACAAGTGTCAGCAACACTTTTTGAAGCACTTGCCTCAGGCTGAATGTGACCAGCTAAATAAATGTGGGGAAATCTAAAAACACTTGACTCATTTTATTTGAGTACAAGTGAATAGTTTGTTAAATACCTGAAATAAACATGTAATATGAAACTGATAGCACAGATTACTGTTCATCAAATATTCATTTCATTCCCTCTCCTTCTGTAGGTCCAGTATACTTCCTGTTCCTTCATAATTAGGCTTGGCCATGTTACTTGTTTGACCAATGAGTGTTAGCAGGTATGACATGAGTAGTATCCTTAAACTTGGCTAAGTGATTTGGCCTGGCTTATGATCTCCAGTGATAAGCCACTAGAAAAGCATGACTCAGGTAGCTGCTGCTGCTACAGCTGTAGAACAAACATACCTGGAGCAAACTGAGGTTAACATGCAGCCTAAGTGGGACTTTAAATACATCTACTGAAACACGGTTGACCTGTACACCCATAAGCATGAGTGTAAATGCTTGTTGCAAGCTGCTGAGTTTTAGGGATTATGTGTAATATTTCATTAGTAGTAGTATTTCACTACTTTGGCAAAATTAACTAATATAAATTCTTTCTTTTACATGTTAGTATTTTTCTGCTAATAGCTGTCATCAAAGCATTTGGAGCTAGTGATGACAACTCTTATGGGTTATTTTTTAATTCTGAAATTTCTTAAAAATGAAAAATGGTAAGTTGTCAGCAGCTGACAACTTACCAGCCACCATAAATCCAACACTACACAGATAAAGATATTATTTGCCCTTTTTTATTATTACAGCAAAATATTTAAAGAAATAGAGAATACATTTTTTATAGCAAGGATCAGAAATGCAAATAATGATCTTCAACCAATAAATCATGAGGACTAGATAATTTTTAGCTAAATTGTAGACATTTTAAAATAGAAAATCACTATAATAAAATTTCAACATTTGGATATAAGAAATGGGGTATTATATAAATGTGAAACTTTTAAATCCATTAACATAATATTAATTGGTAAAAGCATTCTAAAAAGAAAACCATAGATTCATCTCACATGCAAGTATAAATGCAAAAGACTGAAATATAACAATAGCATATAGGACCTAGGTATGTATCAAAGGAATATAATATAAAAAATGTACTATGATAATATTAATCATTGTTGGTAAGCTATTTTATTTACTTACTAATGATTTATTTATTTACTGTTGCTGCAGCCAATTTTCATGTAAAAAAAGCTAAAGCAAAGGGAAGTGAAAGAATTTGTTTAAGGTCACACAGATAACTATTGTGAGGATGGGTTTCAAACCTGGGCATCTGGCTCCAGAGTCTGTACTCTTGACCATTATGACAGTCTGCTTTTTAGAAACTTATTAATGGAATACTAGTGAAAATCTAGTTGAGAGGGCAGCAAAAAACAATCTGTGGGACCATATAAAATATATATCACCACTCAGGGTCAGTTTCTATATTTTGAGATTCCTGAAACACAACAGGAATAGGAATTCAGATTTCAAGCTCATAGACAGGACTGACTTGGTATGTCAGTTTCGTGTGGCCATATCTTTTCCCCCCACCAAGAGTTTGCCTTGAAGGAGACAGACTCTCTTATTATTCATATTGGATAGAAGGTCTACCAGGCTCTCTCTTACTCACCATTGAGGTAACCTTGGAGAATTACTCTCTGTTTGCTGCAAACTCTCCATTCTTTTCCTCTACATAACTAAAATCCAACATAACCTTAATGCAAGTCATTAACTTCCCGTATGTATTTTATATGATCAACTAGAGCCCATTGATTATATTTTACTGACCCCTGACCTAGATGTGTATTAATATTTGATACCTTACTTTTAAAAAATATGTTTGTTTTGTTTTGCCATTTGACAACTTTGTAATGGCATTACATTGTAGTTCTCTAATGATTAATAATATTGTGCATGTTTTAAAATACTCATATGTCATATGTATTAGTCTGTTCTTACTCTGCTAATAAAGACACACTTGAGACTGGGTAATTTTTAAAAGAAAGAGGTTTAATTGACTCAAAGTTCCACATGTCTGGGAGGCCTCACAGTCATGGCAGAAGGCGAAGGGGAAGCAAGACAACTCTTACATGGCAGCAGGCAAGAAGAAGTGCCGAGCAAAAGAGGGAAAAGCCCTTTATAAAACCATCAGATCTAGTGAGAACTCACTGACGATCACAAGAAGAGCATGATAGTAACCACCCCCATGATTAAACTACCTCCCACCATGTCAGGGAAGGGAACTACAAGATGAGATTTGAGTGGGGACACAGCCAAATTATATCATCATATTTACAATTTCTTTAGTAAAATGTCTATTCAAATGATACCTTACTTTTTAAAAACCAGACTATCATAATGGTCAAGAGGACATAAATCAAGTGTTTTTCCTTCAAGATTCTTAACTTGGGCAATGGTAATATCAGAATAATAAACATCAAATTCATCTCCAAAATTTTTTTCATCCTCAATTGACATCAGATTCATGAATTAATTCCATAAAGTACACCTATGAAATGTCTCATTCTAAAAAAAAGTCCCCCTTTTTTAGAGTGACTCCTGCCCTGGCTTCGAAACAGGCTTTTATGTCTTTTATTACTTCAAGTTTCCATGCCCAGTGACACCCTGGTGGATTACATGCTCCTTAGTGATCTCTCATACTAATAATTTCTGCTTTGAGGTGTCAAAGTTTCCACTGTCAACCCCATGGAAAATTCTTCAAGTGACATTTCTCTATTCTTTCCATAAGAGTATCTCTGTATCATCATTCGAGATAAAAGGTATAAAAGTTAATTTATTATATGAAATGGATGCTTTAAGGTATCCATCAAGAAAGGTTGCTAGATGAAACATAAATTCTTTAGCATCAAATATAAGAATTATTCAATGCTTTTCCAGTGTCTTCATTTACTTACTAAAAATAAAATATATGCTAGCTAAACTTCTTTTAATAGTTTTCTTTGAGTGAGCAATTACTTTTTACTTCTCTGGACGTAGGATAGAGATTCCATCCCCTACATGAAGAACTTCTATTATATACACCCCTATATAAAATTTTTATACATGCATATGATGCACACACATATATACACTCACTATACAAATCCTTTTATAAGAGCCTTTTTAAAGTTTCTACATCACATGTGTTTTTTTAAAACTTCGAATCTCTGTCATTAGACTATGAAGTCATGAGGGAAAGGATTTATCTTTATATAGCTAAGGTCTGATGGAGGAATCAAATACCACATGATTAAAGAAGGCAAGCAGATCATGTAAATGAATAACACTGGATATTGAAAAACCTCAGTAAGTGGGGACACAGTGGTAGAGTTCCTGTGTCATTATTACAAGGGGCAGCCTTACACATCTTTAGTAGATTTTTGTCCTTTCTGTGGAAAGGTAGGCACAATTAACCCAATTTTCTGATTTTTCAAGAGAAACAAGAAATCAGGATTACGTTATAAAACCTTCTGATTTTTCAAAATTTGCAATGAAAAAATTATAAGTTTAGACCATCTGTTGTGGAATAAGTACTCTAACGAAATTCTACAATGCATTACAGTAAATATACAAATATTAATATGTCACAGCTTCTGGTGACCTAATTTAATATAAGGAAAAGAAGAGACCACAGAGAAGCATAATTGGGTAGTACATAGTATACTAATTTTCTCTAAAGTATCTTTGCATAATTGGACTTCTTGTAGGAATTCAAAGATGTCAAACCTGAACATGGCCTTGAGCACTGGCAGCTAATATTTCAGATTAAAGAAGAATCCATATGCTTTGGCAATCAGACTTAGATGACGAGGTGAACGTTTTGTTTAAAATGGATAATATACAATGTTATCACACAGAAACCACCATGTTTAACTGATAGATGATTTGCTTAATTTTATTTGACTACACAGGTCTGCTTCTTTTTCCGTTTATCATGACCAACACTGACCTTTAATTAGAGTGATAACTACCATGCTAACCAAAGTTAAATATATTAGAACATTCCCTTGCTATTGAGACATTGGCACACAATACTTATTTAATGCATTTATAACATCCTGCAAAACTACATTCTTCTCATATTAGGAAAACAAATCCTATAAACATTATGACGTCTCTTACCTCAAAATCAACATCTCCACAACAGCTGCACACAACACATGGCCCACTTATTTTTAGTACATCCTCTCTTTTCTCATTTTGAATAGTAAACTTTGGTAGACATGGGTGCCAGGTCTGAATAACATAACCTACTGGTACACCAGGAGGAGCTTGGATTTCTATCTACAAAGGCAAAATAACGTGTATAAATGTAGTAATAATCATAATGCCTAGGTTCAATGAAACTATAGAAAATCTTGCTGAATTACTTTACAAAGTGCCCTGGTAATTGCTCACAGACCTCCTGAAGGCAGCAGGGACAACAACAGCTGGTACATCTTAGTGGTCTCTCCAGAGTCATGACTTCCTGACCCATATTATCAATAATCCTCAAGGTAAAAGGCCTAGATGGCCCACAGCAATTTCGGGTACAGCAATCAGTATCTTCCACTGCAAAGTAAACCCTCTGTCCAAAGCTGTTCTTAATTTCATATTTGTTATTAGTTTCAAAACCTGTTAAAACTAAAAACATAAAAGACAAAGTCATAATCACCTCTATGTTAAAGATATTGAATTTATCCTAAGGTATTATAATATCTAGCTATACCAGTTTTAGATGATACTCCAAGTGGCATAAGGAGAAGAAGAATAAATGATGTTTAGAGGTGATCTAGACAGAGAAAAATGGCCAAAGAAAAGGAGAAGGAGACATTATTAATGTATAGAGAAATTAGGCCCTTATATGAGACACTGAAAAGTTATATGTTCCTAATCCTACAAATGAAGAGAGACTTTGCTGCTGAGGGTTGGGGCAATGCTGCAGGCAGACACAGTGGTGCTCAGTGTATAGATAAAATGTCCACTAATGCAGGGTAGTTTTTGTGTAATGTGGAAGGGAATATAAGAGGACTGCTGTTTATGTGCTGTGAAATTTTATATTACATCAATTGGCTTGAGACTGTCTTCTAAACCATACTTATGTCTTTTTTTTTTTTTGGAAATGTTTTTGAAAGAAGGCAACACACATGCATAAAAACTGATGGAGTGAAAGTGGAAAGTGAATTAGAATGTCACACTGGACCCAGGGCATTTTTATTCAGCTCAGCAGTAGTTGTTCAGAAGTGGGAGGTGGGTATTAGACAAAGGATGTTCGGCAACCAAGACTTCCACTCACAGAATATCTAGACCATGGGCATCCTACATGAACTCTGCACTTAGATGAGCTAATCTTTTCATGAGGGAAACAGATGACTCAAAATGCTGACACCCACATGCTTTTTTATCAAGGGCTTTCTATATCGAACCGTACATTGGAAACTTCTCCCTATTGAAAGTCAGAAAGCAGCAATAACTGTCCCACTTGTACATAGCCCTCAGTAACTGGGGTCATAGATGTCAGAAGCCTGAATAAAACAATGAGCGATTAAAAGAAATATATGGAGGCAAAGTCACTCTATAATGCTAAGTGGAAAGACTTTTAGTGGAATAAAGATGGCCTTCACAAGTCTTATCACCATGAACTCCTTTAAGTGTCCTTGATGGGATACAGACCCTGTACTCTGCACTTATAAGTACCATCCCTGATTTCAACATCTGAAATAGTCAAATGTTTGATGAGAAAAAAAACTAAACAGATTTTGAGAGGGAATTTATTATCTAATTAATTGTTTCATTAAGTAGCTTAATATAAAAAATCTCCAGCTTATTTGTAAAACAACATCGGTTTATATAACCTTTAAATTTTTTTTGTTTAATTAAAAAATGTAAACAGAAAAACAAACAAATTCTGATTATGTCTTTATTATCTTCTGTGTTTTGAATTGAGAAAAAAAGTAAATGCCTATTTTATGCTCAGATGCTAAAAATCTGAGTAATTTTCATCTTTTTTATATTACTCATAATATGAAAAAATAACAGACTTTCAATTTTGGAGAAAAAGAACAAAAAAAAACTAGAGACATTTCTTTTTTGAAAAAAGCAAAATTAGAAACTAGTAGATTTGGAACTTTATATTTCATAATTAACACATAGTTAACAAATATTTATAAAGCCTATAAATCTACAAAAAAATATAAATACTGGGCTGTGTAATGTTTGGCTATACATCTGTTTGAATTTTATAGCCTTAATAATATATACCATAAAACATTAAAAAATTCAGAATACAAAGCTCTCGAGAGAGCTTTGTTTAGATTTTTAAAAAATCAGGTAAATTATAACTATCTAATAATGTGTATTATAAATAACTTACATGTAATAGATGACAATTGTATATATTAGACAAATCCATTATTCTGCTTGTACAATTCATGTTCTAATTTTTACCAGTAGAAAGAAACTTGGAGACAGGTGAAAATGAATTTAACAGACATATTCCTAAAAACTGGTAGAGTTTTTATTAAACCTTTTATATCTAGAAGGAAAACACTATGGTTCATAAATCTAGCTGGAGTCTTCTTCCCTGGCAGCCATTGTAAAACATTAATTGGCTTCCTAAGTTTATTCTTGCACCTAAGGAGTCCTGGACCCAGGGAAATGTGAGGCCATTCAGCAGGAGCAGGAGTGCTCTTCTGTGAAGCCAAGCCTGCAGGCTAATTGGTCAGCATCCTCCAATGCTGCAGTGCCCTGCATCCAACCTGGTATACAAAGGTTTTCTAGGGTTCATCTTAACTCCCCAGAGAAACTGTGGGAACAAATGATAATTTTCCAAAACTTTCTCATCCAAACAAAAAAGATAACTTACTCTGGAATATGACTCCGTGCCATTCTGAAGTTGATCACAATTACAGAGAAAACAGTTTAAGCAGTAGAAGCCAGATAAAAAGTGATTGATGTATGAAGAGAGGAGCAAAATAAAGGTTTTGACTATTTTCCTTCTAAGTTAGTGTCAATATACTGAGGAAAGTGCCCAGCATAATGGCATTTTACCTTTCGATTCCTAAATTTTAGAAATGAATTGCTGATGTTTATTATTTTGTTATAGTAAATAACCAGCTTAGCTGTCCCATATAAGTGAGAGTGTTATATTTGTGGAGTTTGATGCTTCCTTATCTGCATAAACTTCTATTCTTTTTAGAAATAGGATTAATACAATGAACACCTACCTTCCAGAAGTTCAATTTGCTGATGAATCAGTATCTGATCTATCTATTACAGGAAAAAAAAATTGGTAAGTATATGTCAAATGAAGGTTTTTTTAAGCCAACCAAATTAAAATTCATGTATTTATATTTTTAAAGTACATGTAATCAATTATCGATATTTAATAGCTTATATTACTTTTTAGTGTAAAACTGAAGTTAATATTTTTAATTAATAAAATATTTATTGTGTTCACAATTAATGTGTGAAAATTTAGATCAAATAAAATTGATTTACACTGGAGTAACTTTAAAAACTAGAAAATTGATACAAATGCTCGGTACTTTAATGAAAAAATGCTCAACATCACTAATCACCAGGGAAATGCAAATCTAAACCACAGTGAGATACTAATGTTGCCCAATTAAGAATGGCTGTTATCAAAAAGACAAAAACTAACAAATAATGGTGAAAACGTGGAGCAGGGGAGATTTGGCGAGAAAGTAAATTAGGACAGCCATTATGTAGTGCTCCCTCAAAAACTAAAATTACAACTACCAAATTATTCAGCAATCCCACTACTGTTTTTTTCAAAACAGCATTTTTTCAAATTTTTCAAAATTTTCAAAACAAAAATTTCAAAGGAAAGGAAATCAATATGTCAAAGAGGTATCTGCACTGTCATGCTTATTGCAGCACTAGTAGTCAACATGTAGAATCAACCTAAGTGTTCATCAATAGATAAATGAATAAAAAAAAATTTCTTTTTTTTTTTTTTTGATATGGAGTCTCACTCTGTTGCCCAGGCTGGATCGAAGTGGCACGATCTCGACTCACTGCAACCTCCGCCTCCCAGGTTCAAGTGATTCTCTGCCTCAGCCTCCCAAGTAGCTGGGATTACAGGTGCCTGCCACCTTTTTCTAATTTTATTAGAGATGGGGTTTCACTGTGTTGGCAGGCTGGTCTCGAATACCTGACCTCATGATCCATCCACCTCGACCTCCCAAGGTGCTGAGATTACAGGTGTGACCAGCTGAAAAATTCATTCTTAATACACACAATGGAATAAAAGTCAGCCATAAAAATGAATGAAATTCTGTCATTGGCAGCAACATGGTGAGCCTGAGGGACATTACGTTAAATGAAATAAGCCAGGCACAGAAAAAAAAAATACTGAATGTTCTCACTCACACATGGAAGCTTAAAAAAGTTGATCTCATAGAAGTAGAGAGTAGAACAGTGGTTACTAGAAACTGTGAAGGGTAGGGAGGAGAGGTATAAAAAGAAATTGATTAATGAATACAAAATTATGGCTAGATAGGAGGAATAAATTCTAGTGTTCTATAGCTATGTAGGCTGCCTATAATTAGCAATAATTTATTGTATATTTTCAAATAGCTGTAAGAGAGGATTTGGAATCTTCTCAACTCTAAGAAATGATAAAAGGTTGAAAGTGATAGATATGCTAATTACCCTTATTTTATCATTACATATAGTATATGTGCATTAAAGTGCCACACTGTACTCCATAAATATGTACAAGTATTATGTGTCAAATAATTTTAAAAGTAGATAACAATCTTCCTTCTGGAAGAGGCTCAAGAAATATTGATAACTTTTTTAGCCATCAAAGAGGTTTTCTACGTTTCAAATTTGTATTAAGCATACTTAATATCAACCTTTGTCATATGCGATAACATCCTTTATGCATATGAGACCCTGATTTTTAAAATGCCTATTTTTATATATTTCTTGCATAGTATAATAATGACCAAAAATTCCTATGACTGTGCCACTTAAGTGCATTGTGGGAAATTAAGTTACTAAACACAGTGCAAGAAAGAAATAATTCATGAAATGAAAACTGGTTGAATATCACAAGAATATATGTTTATATGTGTATAGACTGAACACACAAGAGTTTCTTGTTTCTATTTGACCTACTTGATTTCTAACACCACATAAATGTTAAACCTCTTATTGCTGAGACTAATTACAATTTAGTGAAACAAAATCCAGGACTTTTTACTCCTTTATTAATGGCATTTATAAAATTGGATTTTCCAAAAAACAAAAGCAGCATCATAAAAATGTAGTTTTATTAGTTACAATAAAAAGGTGAGTCATATTTACATAAAATATTAACCACTTGTTTGGTGCCACTTATTGAAACTCAACAGTAAACTTTATTTAAATTTTATTTCAAATTATAAGGCAATTATTCAGTATTGAGGTTAAAGAGCACCATGCCCAGTACCAAAGTTTCTGGATTGAAAAACCATTCTCAACTCTTTAGGTTCTCACCCCAAAGTGAGGGATATAAATTCTCTGGACCTCAGTTTCCTCTTTTGAAAAATGGAACTAATGGTAGCATTGTATATCACAGATTTTCCGTAAGGATTAAATGAGTTAATACATGGATAATGTATACGACAAAAACAGGAAAACAGTACTAACTAAATGTTTGCTATTGGCTATTATCACAGATTGTATTTAAGATGACAGAAAATACTATTTTCTAAGGCATTTGTATTTTGCTTTAAAATTGAACTTGACCTAAAAGAATTAGAGTAAACTGTTAGCAGAAGATGTAGTCTTGCCATTTCAGACTTTGGTGAATTATTCATGTGTTAATCTGGTTAATCAAGCTGGAAGCACAGTTCTGTTTTTTTTATGAGTATGTTGTGTCCTTCAAATTACCTGGCTTAAATATTCTAATCCAGGTGGGCAGTTTAATGGAGTTGGTGGTGCTGGCATCCATGGTACCCCTGCAGCTCCACCTGGCTGATTATACACTGGCTGATTTGGGACAGGAAAGCCAGCTGGCCCAGGACCTGGATGGCTGGCTGGTGGGGGTGGGTAGCCAACATGGGGCCCAGGGTAGCCAGCATATCCTGGAGGTCCTGAAATACAAAAAAGTGAAATCATACATAACTGCACCAAAAATGAAATCATCAACCGTTTTAGAGTTATCCCGTCTATCTATATGTTGACATTTCAGCATAGAAATCTGTATCTGTGATGTTCACGATATGCTTTTATCTTTCTGAGAATTTTCAGTGAAATATCTGTGGTTGCACAACCACTTCTATTTTGGGTTAGTAGGCTGTAAATAGCCTTACTCTTACCATTCAAAACGTAGATGGAAAATATGCTTTAATAACTGAGAAAAATCAAAGTAAATAACCACAATCTAGAGTCACCTACATAAAGATTCCGGCAAGCATTCAAGAGAAAGAGACATGGCATTAGGTAGATGGCCCAAAATAATGGCTTTGAGTCAGCATTTCTAGGGCCAAAGTATCCTATGAAAAATGATAAATCTGAAATTCTAGCAAATGACTTATATATGTATAGAACTAGGGGGTAGTTTTGCCCCCCTCTTCGAGGGATATTTGACAAGATCTGCAGACTTTTTTTGGGGTCACAACTGGAGTGGAAGATAATACTGCATCTGGTGAGTAGAGGCCAGGGTTGTGGTTACATATCTTAAAAGGCCCAGAACAGCTCCCTAAAATGAAGAATTATCTAGCCCCAAATACTATAGTGCCACTGTTGAGATATGAAGGTGAAAGCATGTCATTTCTTTTAAGACATTCCAGATACCTGCTTGGGTTAACCCTTTGCCTTATGTTTTAATCCATAGTATTAAAACTTACTGCTTTCCTAAGCCTTCCTCATTAAAATAAAATTTCATTATAATATTTAGGTTAGAAATTTATATTTCACAATTTAACATTCTTTGGTCTTTGGAAAATATAATTTGAGAAACAAGGATGGCAAAAAACTGTAAGAGATAGAAATTTAATAAGTGTAAGTACACTTTATATTCTCTGTGAATGTGTGATCACAATGAAGTTTTATGTACTTATTTGTATGGTCCACAGAGTAGCAATTTTATAGTAGTGGAATATAATTTCAAAGGACTGTGCTTCTCAATATTGTAACATTAAAGCCTATGCAAAATGTAATACTTAGAATAGGAAATTTTTAAATTATTTTAAATGAAACGTTTATGACAAAATTCATTTGCCTTTAAAAAATAAGGCTTAGAAAAACAGATTAAACATCACAACACATTGTAAATATAGCTTTTGTAATTTATTCCTTCTATGATGAATGAATATTTACAAATGATCCATAATGTGATTGTCTGTGTTGAAGAATATGAGGAGACAACTCTCAAGGAGGTATCCTGCTGTCAGAGAGCTCACAGTCAACCTCTGGGAGAAAGAAAAGACATTTAAAACAAAAAAAATTTCATATGGATGTGATGGAGAGAACATACGTGGGGGAGGGCAGGGCATGAGGCAGTTACTTCAGGTAAATATAATTTACATCAAGATCTAAAAGATGAGGAAAGAAAAGCTTTATACGAAGATCTAGTGAGAAATGCTTCAGTGGGAAAGAAAGGCAAATAGAATACCTCTGACTTTGTAATGAATTTGACATGCTTGTAAAAGAGACAGGAATGTCGTAAGAAAGGTGACTAGGAATGGCTGTTAGAAAAGCAATAGGAAGCTGTTCATCTGAGGAGGCCTTTAGTAAGGAGTCTGGCTTTTGTTCCAATTATGATTGGCTCCTACTGGAGGATTTTAAGCAGAAGAATGAATTCCATGGTTTTATTTATACCTTACAAAACTTTCAGGAGTGCAAAAGCATTGGCATTTACAATGGAAAACACAGATGCACTCCCTGTCCATCATTGTTTACTGGAAGAGACAACTTTCTATCCCCATTTATTCTAGGGAGCTATAATACCAGTGTAATTAACTGATTAATTAGAATCAGAGACAAATGCTTTCACGAGACCACAGTTGTATCACTAGAGATGCCAAAGGCTGCTATTGAGATGGGAAGAGAAAAGGGGAAGGAGTAGGACAGCTGCTCTGAGGGGTCACCTTTATGCTGAAATCTGAAGGATGCACACGAGTTCAGAAGGTCAGAGTCACAGAAAGAACATTTCAGAGCAGAGTTCTGGGACAGTAACAAACACAGGCCTTTAAAAATCCAAAAAATAGCCAGTCTAGCTGAGCAGTAGTGAGCCAGGCTAAAGAGGAAGTTAAAGAGAGATCAGGAAAAAGGCCATCTTGAGTCTAGTGTTAGCCTTTATCCTAAAAGCAATAGGACACTAATAAAATAGGAGCTAATCACTCTCTGTAATATGAGCAGATTCACATTTTTAAAGATCACTGGCATCAGCACAGAAACCAGACCATAGGCAGACTAGTGGGGATGTGGAGATGTGATTTAATTTCTTTTTTTTTTTAGTTGGCGGGGGTGGAGAGGGTGGGGGGCAGGGGGTGTGATTTAATTTCTTACATTTATAACATCATCATAATTTTCCTCAGACTCTGAAAATATGATTGATTACTCCTTAAATCAATGAATTAAGCGCAAAGAATTACCTGAAATTTAAGTACTAGTATAATTTATGTAAAGACTAATTGATTTTTAAAATATTTTAAATATGTTAGCAAATACTTGTCATTTATTATTTGCAAGCATTGTTCTCAGTGTTTTACATATACTTTCATTTACTCTACAGAGCAACCAAAATTGAAAATATCACCCTCATTTATAGATAAGAACATTGAGGCTTCAGGGTACTGCAGCTTGTTTAAGACTACCACATAACTATTAGTACAGAAGGCAGAACTGGTTTACAAGCACATTTACCTATACAAATTTTAATTTTTTAAAAGCAGGCAGGGCTGGGTGTGGTGGCTCACTCCTGCAATCTCAGCACTTTGGGAGGCCAAGGCAGTTGAATCGCAGGGTCAAAACCAGCCTGACCAACATGGTGAAACCCATTTCTACTAAAAAAATATAAAAATTAGCCAGGCATGGTGGCACATGCCTGTAATCCCAGCTACTTGAGAGGCTGAGGCAGGAGAATTGCTTGAACCTGGGAAGTAGAGGTTGCAGTGAGCCGAGATCCCACCATTGCACTCCAGCCTAGGCAACAGAGAAAGACTGTCTAAAAAAAAAAAAAAAAAAAAAAAAAGCAGGCAGAACTTGCAGCCTGATCCAAATTCCCTATGCCTCAGCTTTCCCACATACATAATGGGGAAAATTAACAGTATCTACCTCATGAGAGTATTCTGAGAATTAAACGTATTAATCCCTATTAACTCCACATTTAAAACAATGACTAAAGCACAGTAAGCTCTCAATTTTAAATTATCCTACTGTTAGCATCATTGTTATCTTAAGACCTGTGCTATATGCAATCTTGGACTTGAGAAACAAAATCAAGCTGTATGGCTCTCTCTCTCTCTCTCTCTCTCTATATATATATATATATGCAAACTCTTAGGTTTGATTATATCCGAACTGTATTATTTATGTATATCTAATTTTAATTAGCGATTGGGTGGATTACACCATTCTCTTAAGTGCCTTGGATGAATATTATAGACTTGCTAATGATTTTCCAAACACCAGCCCTATAAGAATTTATAGCAGAGGTTCTCAATCCTGGCTTCACATTAGAATCACTTGGGGAGTTAAAAAAAGTACCATTCCTTGAGTCCCACCACCAGAAGTTCTGATTTAATTTTTCTGGAATAGTACCCTGCCACTAGTATTTTTTAAGTGCTTCTGGGTGAAACTTCAGTGCGGCCGTGGTTGTGAGCCATCACCTTAGCGTCTTTGAGCTTATCTAGCACATATTCTTTTAGTTGCAAACATCTGGGTGAAATCTGGGACCTACAGGGAGCTTTCTTGCTAGGTGGTTAAACGTGACATTCAGCTCCTAAGCACATTTTTTAACTCAGAGAAGAAAACACAATGGGTACACCCTTCTATCCAAATCACATTCCCTTTGATCCTAAATTCCCAAGATGCTCTTTCAAGATGTGGGTAGCCTGCCTACTTATAATTCTGGCCATACTATGGACTTTGCTATTTTTAAAGTTCTAGTAGTTTTGATAACTGCATTTGCCTAAATGAAAATCTCTGAATTCTTTCAAGCATTGGTTAAAAAGAAAAAATGTACTCAATTATGTATGTAGTGAAATGACACAATTACTTTTCTTAGAAATACAAAGATGAATCAGCATATATACAAAAATAATGCTTTCATATATATTATAAAATTAAAATGATAATTATTCTCAGGTAACTGAATTTCTTTTAAGACCTTTTAAGCAGTCTTACTATTTTGATATGACTCTCACTGAAAATTTTCCAAGCTACTACATGACTCAATTTATCAGGAATAAATTTCCTAAATGTGATTAAATGATCATAATTTTCAGAACAGATGGAGAATCAATAAAATATTTAACTTAACATTTGTAGTTTGAGATGTACAATCTTATATTTCATTTGCTAAATGTAAACATAATACTGTTTTTACTAGCTTTCTTTATACCTTTACTGTCCTCTATAAGTAAAAATTACTTCTAAGGAAAATGTATAGGCAAATAAAAATAATCAAGAACAGTGAGACTACCAAAATTTCATCAATATAATTTTTAAAAAAGAAAGACTAAAATAAAAAGACATGCACAATTTTTTATCTCTCTGGAATATTAATTGACTAATTTAACTTTTTCTTCTTTAATCAGCTACTTTACCTTGGAATGCTGTTGGTGGATACTGAGGCGGATACCCAACTGGCATGTTTGTTTCTGGGTGAGAATCATTCATCTGTGTGTCTGCAATTTAAGGAGAGGTAAATATATGTCTGATTAAATAAAATACATGTTAGAAAGAAACAATGTATTATACTTAAGATATAGTATTATACTTAAGAAAAGATAATTTTCACTTGTGTGGTCTTATGCTGTATTGAAATAGGGAAAGTAAAATTTTCACTTAACATAAGCTGTGCCTGTTATCAGAGCTAATTTGTAATTAGCAAATTTGTTTAAGATAAATTCTTTAAGATAAATTTGTTTAAGATAAATTCTTTTTTTTAGATAAAATGAGACAGCTAAGTTACTGGGGCTGAATTACTAGTTTTTGAAACATGCCTGATTAATGTTCAGTTCCATGTTTTGTTGGTATTAGAATAAAGACAGCTTTAAAATTACATATAGACTGTGAAGAAGGAGATAAATGAAATTGATGGGATGTGAGGATGGTAGAATTATGGATGATTTTAAAGGTAGCTATCATCACTGTTATAAGAATTATAATTTTAAATATTTAAAATAATGAATATACTTCAGTATTTAATGATATATTTTATGCTTACTCCAATAAAGTTGAACCATATGAAATTCCCCAAATATAACTGTTTTTGACCCAGAAAAGCCATAATGTTTAATTACACTACATTAACATATTCAACATTGTTATTTGCTAATAAGGCTTGAGTAACCTTAATAGATGCACAAATGGTTTAATCTCCTAATTATTAAGATTCACATCTATCTATTCATTCACTTACCTACCCAGCCAGTCTCTAAATATCTACTGGACATCTCTTGTGTCACCCTTGAATTAGGCTTTGGGGCTACAATGGCTCTGCTTTCATATAGCTTAAGGTGTAGCAGACACTACACTTATCTCCTTATCTATTTTCTTATGAATTACTAACTGTAAATTCAAAATCTTTTGTTTTTGAATCATGGAGATCTGGCATCAATATAGAAGAATATATAGGTCAAACTTCCACTGTAACACATTTTTTTTTGTATGTATGTCTATTACGAACTTTCAAAGACCACTCAGCTTGTTAATCATATGGTTTTATCAGGAAGGTTGGATTGTGCCCCTCACCACTCCCTGCTCCGGCCTTTTTCCTTCATAATTGGCTTCATCATGACTTCAGCAGAATGCAGCCCATGGTGATTGTGTAAATTCAGGCAAAAAAAGCCTCTCCTACTCATTCGAGACCAGCTTGGCCAACATAGTGAAACCCTGTCTCTATTAAAAATACAAAAATTAGCCCCTGGCATGATGGCATATGCCTGTAGTCCCCGCTACCTGGGAGGCTACGGCAGGAGAATCACTTGAACCCAGGAGGTGGAGGTTGTGGTGAGCCGAGATTGTGCCACTGCACTCCCACTGCACTCCAGCCTGGGCAACAGAGAGAGACTCCATCTCAAAAAAAGAGAAACCCCTCTCTTATTCAAATGAGGACTTTTTCCCTGGACAAACATTGTAACGTACCCTGTGATTTCTGAGTTGTCACACATCTCTGAAATTCCTCATCATTCTATCCCAACCTTTCTCTTCTATTTCTCAGCATTAAATGACTGACCTCACTCCCTAGTACTGTAGCTAATAAGGTCTTACCTGCAGCCCCTACTCCCAACTTGAGTTGGAAACAATAGCATCAGACTCAGAATAGATTTCAAGAAAACACTTTGCAAGCCTGAAATAAAGATCTACCCTTGACAGGTACATCACATTGTGATACCTCTTAATAAGCAACATTCTTTGAATTCTAGAACATAGAACACACACACATACACATATCCAGGAGCAGACAGATTCAAGAAATCATGAGCTCATAATCTCTGGGCTTTTGGTGCCAAAGCAATGATTCTGATTTCAGGAATTCCAGGGGGAATTTATACAAGGAGAATAAGTGAATGGGCAGAGGTATTCAAGTAGAATAAACAGTATGTTAATTATGGTTTGATTTTTGCATTAAATGCAACTTAAAATAGCTTATAAAAAATACAAGTCTATCACATTGTCTTAAAGATATTTTATTTTTAATGTCTACATGTATTTATATATACATATATACACATTAATTCATACACATATACACATTTTATTTCTATTTATGAAAATGTATGCATATATGCCTACACTTATGTATACAAAACTGAAGAGTTAAAAGGTGACTATGACCATGACCAGATAAATTTTTCTAAATTGAGTGGAACCAACTTAAAGCTTGTGGCAAATAAAACAGTGTAATTCTATATAAATTTACATTTAAAAAGCTTTGAGTTTGTAAGTAAAAAGAAAATTTTAAAAGTTCACATAGGAAAAGCAAGGGGTCTAGTCCTGGAGATTATTTAATATATCTAATAAAGACTGACACTATAGTGATAGATAAATCATTTTGTTACCTCAACAAAGATAAAAGAGAGAATAAAGAAAAGCATTTCAGAAAAACAGGATTTAATTATTGAATTTAATTTTTCCTATGTAGTGGGAATTTTGAACAATTTCCTTATATAGTGGTGTCCCTCTGCAGACCCTTCATATCTTAATAAGACAAAGTCTTTTATTACTTGCTTGATAAATATCCATCTTACTTAGAATTTTCTTGAGAGAGAAAAAGCCAGAACATAATGATTATTATTTATTTAAACCTACACACATGTGTATGTGATGAAATATACATTGAAATATGTATCTGAGAGTTTATTACAATGAACTGAAATCTTATTATCTGTTAATTAATATGACTTAAATAATCTTTATAAATATAAAATACACAGAGAAAAGAGAATATTGTTCTGGCTTGAATATACTATATGTTATAGAACATATTTCCCAATAAATCTAAACTTTCTTAGCTCTCCAAAAGGTTTTCTTATTTTGTATTTATTTTATTTTATTTTTTTTTGAGACAGAGTCTCACACTGTTGCTGGGCTTGAGTGCAGTGGCATGATCTTGGCTCACTGCCACCTTCATCTCCCAGGTTCAAGCAATTCTCCTGCCTCAGCCTTCCGAGTAGCTGGAATTATAGGTGTCTGCCATGATGCCCAGCTAATTTTTTGTATTTTTAGTAGAGACGGGGTTTCACCATGTTGGCCAGGCTGGTCTTGAACTCCTTACCTTGTGATTCGCCCACCTCGGAGTCCCAAAGTGCTGGGATTATAGGCGTGAGCCACCATGCCTGGCCAAGGCTTTTTATTTTTAATGAAGAACCTAATGGTAGTAATATTTTTGCACATCTTCTCTAAAGTCAAAATACTGAACTAGACATTGTATTCTAGAGCATAAACAACAGAAAGCAAATTATAAACTTTCAGACACTGAATGAAACATTATGACAAACAAGTTGCTAACAGATTAGCATTATAGGGAGGAAAGTAAACATTTAAGTAAATTACTTACGTTGTTTGTCCATGATTTAAACAGTTCTGTAAAAGAAGATCTGACATTAATACACTGTCTATAAGTTTACAAGTCAAATATAACAGTTGAAACAGGATACTCTAAAATCACCCAGTCACACTCATGGGATATTCCTGTCTATTAATCCAGCCCAGCCTTACCTGGTCATTTAAGCCCTTTGTGCTTAACTGCATGCCACTTGCTGTGTTTCTGAGTAGGAATTTAGAAACTGTTGGTCAGCTCATGATAGTGAACACATTCTAAAGCCTTTTGAGATGAGGGTCCAGTGAGGCAAAAAGCTGTAAAGATACACTATGAGCTAAGACTCCAAATAGTAACCAAGCTAAAAACATCAGCCTTCACAACTTGCACAGTCTAAAGGAAGTGAGTGGTCAGTTCCCAGCCTCTGGACTTGGGCCCCAGAAATGTTAAATATCAGTTCACACTACTGCAGTTATCTTGGGAAGTGTAGGTCTTGTGGAAGTGTTTTTTGCAAATTTCAGAAGGTCTGACACTACTCTATGCATTCAGAGACTTTTTTTTTTTCCCAGAGAACCCACTCTCAGGAGTTGTCACAGCCATAGCACCTTGACCACGAAAAGTAAAACTTTGTACTCGGTTTTATTTATTTATTTATTTATTTATTTATTTATTTATTTTTAAAGATGGGGTTTCACCATGATGGCCAGGCTGGTCTTGAACTCCTGACCTCAGGTGATCCACCCACCTCGGCTTCCCAAAGTGCTAGGATTACAGGCATGAGCCACCACACCTCACCCTGTACTCGCTATTTATACAGAAACATAATAAGCAGCAAACACTCTACTCAATACTTCTGCCTTCCAGTGCTTTTCCCAGATCCCAGTCTTTCCCACTACTATCCATTCACTACTTTTTCCATCTCCTATAAATCCCAATGCCCTTCATCTCTTTTAATGACAATGCATCAGGCAAAACTCTGTTACCCAACTGTTTTTTCTTGGACCCACACACACTTACACAAACCTTCCCCTTCCCAGGGCCACTCCTGTGCTGGCTACTCTTTAACCAACTTCTCCTACTGTGCAATCCTAAGTGGTTAATAAGTCAACTGATCCCTCTACATGCTCAACTAAAATCTAGAGTTCCAGAGAAGAATCTGCCTCCCTCCTTGCTGTTTCAAAATTATTTTTTGGCCAGGAGTGGTGGCTCCTTCCTATAATGCCATTATTTTGGGAAGCTGAGGCAGGAGGATCACTGGAGTTCAGAAGTTTGAGACCAGCCTGGGCAACATGGAGAGACCTTGTCTCTACTGAAAAAAAAAAAATAGCCAAGCATGGTGGCATGTGCCTGTAGTCCCAACCACTTGGAAGGCTGAGGTGGGAGGAACACTTGACCCTGGGAAATGGAGGCAACAGTGAGGTATGATGACATCATTGCATTCCAGCCTGGGTGACAGAGCAAGACTGTGTTTCAAACTAAATGTGTTTTATTTTTGGTTTTTTGTTTTTATCATTGCCAACTTTAAATTGGTTGAAAGATTCAAAATAGGTTTATATGTTTCTGAAATAAATCAAAAGATGTGTTACTGATTTAACTTCTCAGATTTTCTTAGGACAATAGGAACCTCAGTTCCTTGTCAGAAATGAATTCTATGGACCTCATCAAGCCAGAAAGGTAGAAATATTAAAGTTTATACTTATCCACAATTAATCTATAAGGTGAACAAGAGGCTTATAAACACATGGAACCAAAATAGACTAAAAGTTTTCAAGACTACATTTGTGTTTTAGATTCCATATGAAGAACTGTATAAAGGAGACTAAATTCATGCATATAAGAGGACATGATTTTTGTCAACCTCAAATTTCTACCATCAAAGGCTATACTTTAAAATTCCAATTTTCTAAAAATATGCTAAGAGTACTTTAACAGATATATCCAAAAATAGTAATACATTCTGGATTAGAAAGAGGTAGTATTCTTTAATTAACACACTGGACTACACATCTCTAAAGTCTTTACCTGCCCCTTGCTTCTTTATAGGATCCCACTCTATAACATGCTTAGCTTAAAAAAAAATTCTATGGCCTTTAACCAATTTTAACAGAACTTTTAAGAAACTAGTATTTCAGTTATTCTCACCTTGCCTGCAATGTCAGGAAAGTGCTAAATAATGTCTAAGGACAAATCCTAAATAAAATGTAAGAGAAAAAACATAGGCAAATTTTTATCTCTCTCTCTCTCTTTTTTTTTTCAAACAGACTACTGAATTAGAAAAAAATCATAGTTTCTGGATTGCAAATCTATACATCTGAGACAGAA
Source organism: Cheracebus regulus (assembly GCA_963574635.1). Taxonomy (NCBI): domain Eukaryota; kingdom Metazoa; phylum Chordata; class Mammalia; order Primates; family Pitheciidae; genus Cheracebus; species Cheracebus regulus. The sequence goes on from CAUYQU010090578.1 coordinate 38,147, forward strand.
AATATTTTTGTCATAATTTTTCAATTTTTTTTTTCTTAGCATTTAGTTGTTTTAGACTTTCAAGTCCCATGCAAGCCAGAAATAAAGGATGTTCTGCAAAGATAGGGAATTCATTAACCAATGCTATGTATCCTGGTAAGCAGTGGTCCCCAATCTTTTTGCCACCAGGAACTGGTTTCGTGGAAGACAATTTTTCCATTGACCAGTGGAGCGAGGGATGGTTTCGGGATGATTCAAGAGCATTACATTTATTGTGCACTTTATTTCTATTATTATTACATTGTAATATATAACAAAATAATTATACAATTCATTATAAGGTAGAATCAGTGGGAGGCCTAAGCTTGTTTTCCTGAAACAAAATGATCCTATCTGGGGGTGATGGGAGACAGTGACTGATCATCAGGCATTAGATTCTCATAAGAAGTACACAATGTAGATCCCTCACACATGCAGTTCACCATAGGGTTCTTGCTTTTATGAGAATCTAATGCTGCTGCTGATCTGACAGGAGGTGGAGCTCAGGCAGTAATGTGAGCGATAGGGAGCAGCTGTCAGTACAGATGAAACTTCGCTCATTCACCTGCTGCTCCCTTCCTGCTGTGCAAGCCCAATTCCTAACAGGCCACAGACTGGTACTGGTTGGTGATCCAGGGGTTGGGGACCCAGCTATTAAGAATAGGTGGAGGATCTTAAGCAAGGAGTATCATGAGTTTCAAGTCCTTGCCAAATGAGTACCAACCACAGAAATCCAGGAAAGGGAAAAAAGCAGATTCTAAAACGATGACAATTTCTTCATATTTGCTCTTTTTTTCCCACTCGATTACATTATTTTTCATCCTAAAAGATAAGCTAGTGAAGATGAGAACCTACTGGCAAAACTACTGCAGAATAAAATCTGAGTCTTTGCTTTACTATAAGTTTTAGAATTTTGGCATTTACCTAATATCTCAAGCATTGAAAAATGGCATGTAATAAGCTCAGGTGCAAAATGTTAAGTGTTCCTTGTATCTGTCCATGTGCCGAGTAGATAAAGCACTGTGTGCCAGGTCACTAAAGTCATCCACTGTGTGGATGCCTACATTCCTCTTTGCTGTTATAATGATCCCTTGGGTTTTCTCAAGCTTAGTAGGTCTATTCCAAGATGTATGTCACTCAGTTTGGGAAATAACTGGTTGTGCCCTGAATGAATTAATCAGTTAATTAATTTAGCATGATAACTCATAAATAATGGCTTCCACCACATTTATTTTGTTTTTAATTTCATAAATACTTCAGAGGAAGAGAAAATCATCTTTATGGTGTACCAAAAAACTGTACTAAAGTTATGATGTATACTGTACCATTGGAATAACAATTACTCCAGGATGAACAAAGAACTTCAAATATAATCTGATTTTTCTAACTTTGTTAAATAAGACTTTGGAGGAAACAGAGGCATCATGTATTATTTGTATATAAGTACACTTCTGTTAAAATTTTTCTATCAGAAATCATAAGTCCCCATTGCTTCTCTGGACTACTTGATAACTGTAAACCTCTACCACCAGGAAGAGGAAGAAACAGCACAGAGGATTTCCAGTTCTGCCTTCACAATTTACATTACAGTGAAACTCTTTTGACCCATCTCTTGATCATGACATTTTTATCTTACTACTTTCAAAAAGTATTAATGTAAAATCTAGAACTGAAAGGGGAAGCAGGCTTAATTTTGAAAGTTCCTAAAACTAAAATTTGGTTACCCACACTAGATAAGGTTGTTTATTTAAATTTACTTGTTAATTGTCTAAGAACAACCTCCCCTACTTGTTCCCTCTAAACACAGGATAACGAGTTTCATTCTCTTGAAGCCCCAAGATAGGGATACATGTTTTGAATCATTTTACCTAAATTCTACTGCTCTGAAAATAATCACAAGAATTCTAGGTCCGTAACTTTCTCCCAATAAGTGAGAACAAGATACTAGACTAGAGGGAAGACAGGAATTTTGAGTAGGCCAGGGGAACATTACAGAGGTGAGTCACAAATTAAATAATTTCCATGTCATTTGGGCAATGTTTGTATGTAAGTTTGATACATTTCAAAATGTTTAGTTAACATCTAAGAAGGAAAAATATTCATCTGTTGAACTCCTCTGGTTTTGGTAAAAGTTAAGTATAGAAAAAATTTATACATTTACACAAATGTGTGGGGCAAGCAGGTGGTGAGGCTTTGAGTACCCAGCACATCATACCTGTAAGATATGGGAATGCAGTGAGGTGACCAAGGCTGATTATAAATGCAAAGAACCTTGTAACAAGGAGTCTTCCCATAAAGATCCTCCTTGTATTTTATGCTTAAACAAAATAAATATGCTTAAAACCAATTTGGGATAGACTTTTATAGCGTTTTATATTAAACCTTGAATAAAAATGTAGATGATATGTCAACTAAAACCAAGTGAGATGATAGTGATCAAGTGTCCTACAAAACTAAAAGGAAAAACAAAGAGACAAAGGAAACAAATACTAAATCAGTTATTCTCATTTGATTGCTTTATTCTCTGAAAAGCCTTTCCTGACAACCCAGAGCTCCCTCACAAATTTGTTTCTTTCCTTTCCTCCTAATAAATGATGAAACAACTCATAGAAGTAAAACTGATTTTAATGTGATACAGCTCACCAACTGGCTGAATTAAGATTATTAATAATTCATATTCTTTGCACCAATGTCTCTGATTCACTGAAAAAGGGAAAACTGACAACCTTCAGTGAAATTTGTTAAAAGATTCTCTTAAGGTATCTTTCTTATATAAGATAGAAAAGGCTTGAAGTTCAATTTACTTTTGTGCCACTTAGCTTTAACTAGGCCAGGTGCTATGGTTAGAATGTGTGACCAAAGTTCATGTGTTGGAAACAATTTCCAGTGCAACAGTGTTGGGAGGTGTGGCCTAATAAAATATGATTAGGTTATAAACACTACCTTCATGAATAGATTAACGTTATCTTGGGAGCGGGTTAGTTGTTGCCAGAGTAGGCCTGTAATGCAATCGAGTTCCACTCTCTCCTGCTGTCTTGCTTCCACTTTCCACCTGGGATGATGCAGCAAGAAGACCTTCACCAGATGCTGGCCCCTCAATACAGTCATGCACCGCAGCAACAGATCACATATACGATGGGGGTCCCATAAGATTATATGCCATATTTTTACTGTGCCATTTCTATGTTTTGATATGTTTAGATACATAAATACTTAACATTGTGTTAGACTTGTCTACAGTATTCAGTACAGTAACATGCTATACAGGTTTCTAGCCAGGAGCAATACTTTATTCCACAGAGTCTAGGTCTAGTAGGCTATCTACAACCTCACTGGTCATTCCTTTTCTTGAACGAGCCAAGTTCCCTCCAGCCCAGGACTTCTACCTGTGAAGTTCCCTCTGTCTATAATGCCCTACACCGCCCCACTCACCCACACATCCATAGACTAGTTTATTTGAGACTTCCTTCAGCTCTCAATCTGACCCTCCTCAATACCCCCCACCCCACCACCCCGGCCTAAATAGTAGGCTATCCAGGATTGTGTAAGTAAACTCTATGATGTTCTCACCACCACAAAATTGCCTCATGATGCATTTCTCAGAACGTATTCTTGTCTTTAAGCAACACACGATTATGTTGGATCCTAGCCTCCAGAACTGTAAGAAATACATTTCTGTCCTTTAGAATTACCAAATCTCTGGTATTCTGTTACAGCAGCAGACAATATATGGAGACATCGTTTTTTTAAATCACTTATTAAAAAACATATGGAAAATTGAAGAGTGCAACTATTAGTGCTGATTAAAAGTTGTTTCGGCTTTTTAATTTAGCACTATTGAGGGTAGTGCTATTGAATGTGTATATATAGATACACATATATACATATAAAAATACTTCCTATATAAATATTCACTAAATATAAAGCTTGTATGGTTTTTAAGGAATTAATTGAAGGCAGAGAGCATGCAAGGCACTATACCAGGCACTAGAGCACAATACTTCGACACTAGGGGAGACAGACAATTACGAATTAAATATATTATTAAAAATACGGTAAGTGCTATAGATAACAATGTTGCTGTAAGAAAGGGTTATGGCTTTTAAGTCACCACTAACTTCGACGGTGGTAGGGGTTTAATAAAAGTCAGACTGGGAGCTGAAGGAAATCTCAAATTAACTAGTCTATGGAGGTATGTGAGTGGAGTGTTGGAGGGCATTATAGATAGAGGGAACTTCATAGGTAGAATTCCTGAGCTGGAAGAACTTGCCTCATTCAAGGAAAGGAAGACCAGTGAGGTTGCAGAGCAGAAGAGGGAAGGATTCTTAGAGATGAGGATGGAGAGGTACGCAAGGGTCTGCGCACACACAATTCATGTCTCTCCACCTGTACTCTAAGCTCCTTTACAGATCCAAAGGCACTTTGATCTGTAAACCAGCTCTTTTACATGCCACTTTTCTATCCAACTGCAGAAATCCACTCATTTCCCTTTATTTGTATTTTTCATTTCCCTGATATTCTCATTGTTCAAAGCCCTACTATTGTTGTAAACAGGGTGACATTAAGAGAAAGGTTTATTCTTAGGAAAAGCTCAAGAAAGGAGCCCCCAAACTGCCTAACACTTTTAAGTGTTACTTGTAGTAACCATGTATCTCAATGTGATAAACCAGAAGAAACAGCGACTGCCTCTGTTCCTGGAACTGGGAAGTGGCCATGCCTGTCCTGTTAACATGTCCTGTTAAGACTTTCAGGAATAACAGTGCATGAATGAAACCACATGGGAACCAGAGAGGCAGCTTGGATAAGCAGGGACTTTGTCAAATATTTAAAATAATAAAAGCTAATTGTCACTGAGTACTTTATGTAGTGGCAGGCACTGCTCTAAAAACTTTACGTTAATACATGCAATGCTCTGTAGCTTTTTGAATAGTTACACAGTTTCAGAGAGGAGACAATGGAAAGAACATAAATGAGAAAGTGGCGGATGGTCCACAGATGTGAAGTATCAGAGGCCGAATTTAAAGTCAGGCAGCCTGACTGGAGCTAATGGTCTTAGCAACTGTGCTATATATACCGCCGCTATCTTTTCCAAGCTGGTCCTGCAGAGGGCCTAGCATAGGTGTGGGCTCCGGGCGGACTTCAGTGAATACTTACTGATAAATGACAGCTTGCAGGCTGTATTATCCGTCCCCTCTAATAGCCCCACGATGCTGGCACATGCTGCTGAGCCCAGCCTCAGTCCAGGATTCAGGGCCGCTCTCTGCCTGTAAAGCAGTGTAGCTAAGGGGAAGCTGAGCCCCGCGAGGCGTTTTCAGGCCGGACACCCCTGGTCATTGGAATGGTTCTGGGGTGAGCTAGGGTGCCGCTGGGCGGCCTCGGGCCAGTACCTGCTCCACTTCCAGGGTCCCTTTCAGAGGCTTCTTGCATTTCTGGCCCCAACCTTCACCCCACATCCTCCACCCCCAGAGCCGCAAACACTACCGACGGGCCGTCGCGCCGGTTCTCCGTAAGCTGCCCTCCACACCTGACCCTCGCCCCGGGACCAGAACAGGCTCCGCGCAGTTCCCGCGCCCGCGTCCCCGGGAGGCGGCAGAAAAAGCCGCCCGCGCACCTGTGGCTGCCGCTGTTTCCGCTCCCGAGCGAGCCAAGGTCCAGGGAGCAGGGTCCAGGCGGTGGCTTCCTCTCCCGCGCCTCCAGACTGCGGGCGCAGCTGCTCCGCAACCTGCTCCAAAGTCAGCAGGCAGGGAGTCTGGGAGTAACCCTCCCGCCAGCAGCCGCGGCTCTCGGTTTCGTTTCCTGGATCTTACGTGCACAGCGCGGCTTCCTTTGCCTGGTCCCTGCGCTGGCGCCCGGGTGCCGCGGGGCTGCCGGGGGAGGAGGAGCCGGAGGAGGGACCGCACCCACCACCCAGTGTGTGGCCAGCCTCCTCTACCCCCAACTCGCTCTCTTGCTCCTTGGAGAGTCTCCAGAAACGTCTGTCCTGTGGTTAAGGGCAGAGATGACCTGGGACCTCGACACTAGCGGGAACTGAAAATCATCAGCTGGGGGTGGCCTCCCCCAGGAACTTTCTTCACTCTGGCTTTGGCCCCTAACCTTCGGAAAGAGGCTTTTCAAGGCAAGGAAGCAGAGGCAGTTTAGACGACGAATGAGGAGGGGCCAAGATTGTTTTCCTTTATGGTGCCTTTTGTTTCTGGCTGTCTTTCTCTTTCTTTCCTTCTATTAAATTTTGTTATATTCTTTAAAATCTGTTTTTAAGCAGTTATTTGAATGTTTCGAAAGCTCCCTTTATTTTTTTGAATAAATATTGTGCCTAGATCCTTTTTAAACTAGTTTTTATTGTGTGTTTTTAAATTATGTGGATGACATATCCATCAACTCCTGTAATTACACATTGCCGCCCGTGGGGCAAGAGCAGCTATAATCTACTCATTTAGCATAAATCCTGAATACCACTATCGTTAACTATAGTCCTCATGTTGTACATTTGGTCTTTCCATTTGTTCATCCTACATGTTTGTAACTTTGTATTTTTTGACCTAAATTTCCCCATTTCTTGACCCCACTCCAACCTGGGTGACCCTGGATAAACAAATGGTTCCCAGTTTTTTTGACACCAGGGACCAGTTCCATGGAAAATAATTTCTCTATGGACCAGGGTTGGGTGGTGGAAGGTTTCAGGATGATTCAAGCACATTACATGTATTGTGTTCTTTATTTCTATTATTATTACATTGTAATAAAATACAATGAAATAATTATACAGCTCACCATAATGTAGACTCAATGGGAGCCCTGACCTTGTTTTCCTGCAACTGGAGGGTTCCATCTGGGAATGAGGAGAGACAGTGACACCATAAGTGTGTTGCTTATGTCCGGTCTACTCTGTAATCTTGTTTTGGTTGTTGTCGCTGCAGAAAATCCTGCTTCACAAAGATAGGATGTTGAAAATGGAAGCAGGCTCTTCAGTGCTTTTGTGGCAATCTCAGGATATTCCGCCTTGACTTTATTCCAGAACACAGAGATTTGAAGCTGTCTCAAAATCCTTTTTTTTTTTTTTTTTTGAGGCAGAGTCTCGCTCTGTCGCCCAGGCTGGAGTGCAGTGGCACAATCTCAGCTTACTGCAACCTCCGCCTCCCAGGTTCAAGCAATTCTACTGTCTCAGCCTCTCGAGTAGCTGGACTACAGGCACCTGTCACCACGCCCAGCTAATTTTTTGTAGTTTTAGTAGAGACGGGGTTTCACCATGGTGGCCTGGCTGGTCTAGATCTCTTGACCTCGTGATCCGCCCGAATCAGCCTCCCATAGTGCTGGGATTACAGGTGTGAGACACCACGCCCGGCCTCAAACATACTTTTAAGGCTACCAATATTTGTGATCTCAAGCAATTGATCCTCTTCTAGTGGGGACAAAGTCGATTCACCTGGCTTATTTACAAATGGGTCATGGAGACATTCATTCCCAGTTCAGGGTTCTTTTGTGGTTGGGAAGTAATGCTTAAACTCTTTTGAAAGCTGAGATAGGTGATCATGCACCAGCTGAGAGAAAGAAGTCCCTGGCTCAGTCTCTTTCAAAATCTCTGCTGTTTGAAACATGTCAAACATCCCAATGTTTCACTCCTTGCCTCCATAATTCCAGTTTGGCTTTTGATGCAGCCACTTTATCTGCTGACTTGAACATAGTTGTCCTTCTCCCCTGAAGCGACAGGTTGAGTGCATAGAACAAGCTGAATATGCCACACAAGCCAGTTTTGCAACCCATTCTGTGTCACTGAAATGTGTTGCCAGTGGTGACCGTTTTTCTAAAAGAAATCTCTGGAGCAGCTCTCATAATTCAAAAATTCTGGCCGGTGACCTACCTTTAGAAAGCCGCCTGACTTCTGTGTATAAGAAAAGACATTTGTGCTCTGTGCCCATCTCCTCACAGAGCTGCACAAATAGATGTGAGTTAAGATAATGTACTTTCATGTGGTTGATAATTTTTGCCACATCCTGCAAAATGTTGTTAAGTTCAGGTGAGATTTTTCAGCTAGCCAGCATTTTTCTATGGATGACATAGTGCATATACTCACATTCTTGTCTCCTTGACCAGAGTAGTGAAACCAGAAAGCCATCCAGTCATGGCAGCTGCTCCTTCCATGCATATACCTGCACATATTGACCAATTCACTTTTCCTGATCTGTAGTCATTTAAAGAGTTAAATAGTTCTGCAGCTGTGGTTTTGATTGGCAACAAAAGCCTTGTGCACATACTTCCTGAAAAATAAATCATACACACAAAAAGCATTGTTGCTTTGTTGTCAACATTGGTAGCCTCATCAACCTGGTTTACATACCACGGTGACTTATTAATCCTCTCTAACTATTGTGCCTCAATATTGTTTGCTATTTCATCAATTCGTCTAGTTATGGTGCTAGCCGAAAGAGGAGTATGTGCCATCTTTTGAACTGCAGCCTCTCCCAAAAGTTCACAACAAATGTCCTTAGCAGCAGGCGGATCAATTGTTCACCAATAGTAAAGGGCTTCTTAGCTTTAGCAATGTGGTTAGCCACTAAGAATGAGTGCTCAGTGAAGATACATTTGGTGATGTGGTGGCCTTCAATAATTGCTTCTATGTGTTCTTTCTGTTCATGTTTTTATGTTTTTGTTTGTTTTTTTTTTTTTTTTCACAAAAAACTCCAAAGGCTTGTCTTTTAATGCAGGGCGCTTGGTCTCCATGCGGCAAAGCAGTTTTGAAGATTTCATAGCATCATTGGATAGCCAGTCACCACGTATTATACAAAGCAGCCTTGGAGAATGTGAACCACCTGTTGTAATAAACCTGTAATTTAAGTAGGACTCTAGGTATTTTCCTTTAAATGCAGCTTTCTTTTGTTCTGCTGCTGTCTCATCATTAGGTCTTTTTCCATTTTCAAAGAAGCTGTCCAGTGATGTTTGTTTTTCACTCATTTTGGCTAGGGTTAGCTTGTGGACTTAGCAAAACTGTGACTAAGACAAGTGCACAGCATGGGAAAGAGGTGCAGATGAAAGCTGTAAAATAATGGGTGGGGCATGTACAGACTAAAATAAGTATTGGATTCTGACTTAAAGTCTGCCACCAGGTACAGTTATACAATTGAAGTACATCAATTTTGCACTATAAAGCCTGACACCAGATGCATCTTAATTGTCACTTGCCACTTGCCACTTGCCCCTCACTGGTAGGGTTTTGATGTGAGTCTATAAGCAATGTATTTATTATGGTCTCTGTGCAGTCAAAACTCTCTGCTAATGTTAATCTGTATTTGCAGCTGCTGCCTAGCACTAGCTTCACTGTCTCAGCTCCATCTCAGCTCATCAGGCATTAGATTCTCATAAGGAGTATGCACCTAGATCCCTCCCATGTGTAGGTCTGTGGCCTGGGGCTTGGGAACCCCTGCTATAAACCACTATTATATATGTTTGACCTTTTCTTTTCTTAATTTCAGCTATAATTGAGATCATGTAAAATTTTTCTTTCTGTATCTGGCTTATTTCATTTAGCATAATGTCCTCCAGGTCCCTCAATGTGATAGCACCTGGCGGGATTTCCTTCTTTTATAAGGCTAAGATTCCATTTTGTGTGTGTCTCTGTGTATGTATACACACACAATGGAATATATGTATCTTTCTTTATACATTTGTCCATTGATGGACACCTAGATTGTTTCCATATCTTGCCTATTCTAAATAATGTTGCAATGAACATGGGAGTGCAACTATCCTCAGGAGATGGTGATTCCATTTTCTTTCGGTATATACCCAGAAGAGCGATTTCTGGGTCATATGGTAGTTCTATTTTTAATTTCTGTAGGAACTTCCATATTGTTTTTCATAATGGCTGCACCAGTCTACATTCCCACCAACAGTGCACAGGGATTCTCTTTTCTCTACACCCTTGCTGACACTTGTTATCTCTTGTCTTTTTGATAATACCAATCCCAACAGGTGTGACATAGTAATTCATAGTAATTTTCATTTGCATTTTTCTGATGAATAGTGATGTTGGGCACTTTTTCATATACCTGTTGGCTATCTTTATGTCATTTTTGAAGAAGTGTCTAGTCCATTTCCCTTTTTCTAAATTGGGTTATATAGAATACATAAGGAGGATAATCCAGAAATAACATCTCCATGCTGACCTTTCGAAGGAAGAAACTAGCCTTACCAAAGAATTTTAATTTTTTGATTACATTACCAACACAAATTTTTTTGTGAGACAGTCTTACTCTGTCACCCAGACTGGAGTGCAGTGGCACAATCTCAACTCACTACAACTTCTGCCTCCTGGGTTCAAGCATTCTCCTGCCTCAGCCTCTGGAGAAGACTTCTCAGCTAAGTGTTGAAAGAAGAGTAGAAGATATCCACAAGCAAAAGGCAGCAACACAAACAAAGAAAGGCCATGGTGTGTTTTAAGAATGCAAGCAGTTAAATATGACTGCAGTGCAAGATGGAGCAAGGTATGGAGTTTACAGAGACTCCTGATTTTGAGGAAGAGACAATTAACTGTGGATCAAAATTATTGTTCTCTCTTTCATGGATAGAGTTGTTGCTGACAAGTGGCTGTCTACCTGGAACTGTATTTCCTTACATAGAGGTGTGGCCACATGACTGAATCCTAGTCAATTAGAATATGAGAAGAAACAAGTGTTTAATTTCTAAGCAAGACTTTTTAATAGGTGAGCCTTCACTGCTGTTTTCCATCCACTGGTTTGATGCAGAAGATGATGAGATCTTAAGGGATGGCTGAAATACAAGCAAAAGAATGCCTTAACCCTGCAATTCCACACGAATAAAAGCTGTCCATTAGCCAGAAACTCTCAGCTTGATAGTCACATAAGGGAGAAATAACTTCTGTTGGAAAATTTTTTATAGCAACTAACACTATCCAAACTAATAATCCCTGGAAAGATTGGGAAGGAGTCATTGGTATAAGGCTGTATACTATGGAGAAGACATTGGCTTTTATCTTGGAGGATAGATTGAAAAATGATATAATTTAAAGTATGATAAAGACACTATTAGGCTCTTGTTTTAGAAAGACTAAATTAGTGACAGTGTGAAGAATGATTTGTATGATAGGAGAAACAAGCAGCTAGATTATTTTAGTTACAATTCAAAATCAAGATAATCTAATCCTGAACTAAAATAGTGAGGTGGTGTTAAGTGAAAATGAAAAGAGGGAGGTCTCTAAGGGATTTAAAAAGAATAGGTGGTGCTTGCTGACTCAATCGATTTGCAGGAAAGGAAGGAAGAGAATTATCTTAAGAATGTTCCCACCTTGGGCAATTGATAGTACACATATATATGAGGGATTGCAGAAGAAGATTTGGGGGTAGAGTGTGGTTACATTAATTTAGCTAGAGAGGCTCATGGGACATCGAAGGTGGAAAAACGGATAGCTTGTTAAAATAAACTTGCCTGCCTCTTGGGAGTGAAACAGCTGTACGCACAGTAATTGAACCCATGGTTTAGATAGATCACCACTGCTGAAAAGTTATTGCATGAAGAGGAAGTTCAAGTATGGGAAATTGGGACACCCTTGTTTAAAGACCATGGGTTCTTTAACCTTTCTTAAAGCAAACTGAAAGGGAAGACCTAGACAGTGTAAGACAGCAGTGTGATTTTACTGAAACTAAGACATGACAGACTTAAATAAGGAAGTGACGAATGGTATCACAAATTCCAAGGAAATAAAAGAAATTGTAGTTGTGGTGGTCAAGTCCCGCAAGATGAAAGATGTGTAAGATAGCAGTGTAAGAAAGATGCCTAAGATAGCAGTGTGGTTTTTCTGAAACTAAGATGTGACAGACTTACATAAGGAAGTGATGAATACTGTCACAAATTGCAAGGAAATAAAAGAAACTGTAGCTGTGGTGGTCAAGTCCTGTCTCACAGTTCACATAGTATCTTGTCCTTTTGTTTGCACCTAGTGACAGTGAAAGAGTGTTCACATATACCTTGTGGTCAAATACAATGTCTAATTGACTCTTCTTTCCATCCCCCCAGTTCCATAAAGGAAAGGAAGTCAATATCGGAAGATATATCCCACAATGCTATGCCACCATCTGAAGCCTACTGGGCAGATGCTATCTGTATGGAAAGAAAATAGGATCTCACAGTGTAGCTTCTGGTTTTACTAATGTAATTGTTGTTTTTTCTTCAGGCAGCATAGAGAAAGAGAGAGCATTCTTTTTAGCCAGCAGGATGGGGGTGATCATGCTGCTGCATCAGGTTTCTCTGGGAGGAGGCACAGGCTGAATCTGTGAGGCTAACCAGTTGTAGCTATGGTTTTCTCAGGCACCACCTGATGAACTTGACTGCTTCAGTTCTTCACTTTGCAAACAAGTATCACTTACCACAAATCCAAACCTTCCAAACCAAACAAAATGGTTAGATTTAGGGCCTAAAGATTTCTACTTATTTAGACAATTGTTGAATGACCATCTTAAGGAACAAATATTATTAGGGTTTTTATTTTTAAAGCTAGAAATTGAAGAACAAATAAATAATTTTATAGATTTCTTCTTGCTTTTAGTTCAATATTTAAACATTTTCATGGGCTCTAAATATCTTTATCAATTACAGAAAGGTCAATTTTATTTAAATGATAGGGGTGGAAACTGTATTTCAGTGATTTGCAGAATCAAAGGGAAAGGAATGAAATACAGACAATAAGTTTAGAATTTTTTAAAAATAACTTTAATTACTGTTAACCAAACTTACTTAAAAGAAATTATAGGCAAATATCATTATCACTAACCACAAAATGTAATGAGAACCTAAAAGGGAAATCACTTCACCACAAATCCATGGAACTCAACATTTATTAATTGGAAACATAAAATTTCCTGGAGATATCACAAGCAAAAACAAGGGAAGAGACACTTTACTATAAAGTTCTGAGACCATTTTGAAACCCTTAACTGAAGATCCTAAGATTCAGATACAGGGTGTATTTGTCAGGGCTATTCAGAGAATCAGGACCAATAGGAAGCAAGCAAATGATAGAAAGGATATATTGGGAGGGATTGGCTACTGGAACTATGGAGGCTGAGAGGCTCTATAATTTGCCATCTGCAAGCTGGAGACACACACAAAAGCTGGTGGTATAGTTCCAATCCAAGCCTGAAGGCCTAAGAATCAAGGAAGCCAGTGTGGGTCCCAGAGTCTAAATGCATACAAACATTATTAACATAAATGCTGATGTCTGAGGGCAGGGGAAGATGGATGCCCCAGCTGAAGAAGAGAGCGTGAAATCATCTTTCTCTTTGCCTTTTTTGTTTGATTTAGTCTGTCCTTCAGTGGATTGGATGTTGCCCACTCACTTTGGTGAGAGAGACCCTTACTTAGTCTACTAATGCAAAGAGTAATCTCTTCAGGGAAAACTCTCACAATCTGTGAGAGATAGAAAAAAATACATTTGTTTTTTCTATTCTCACACACTACTCAGCACTCACTTTCTGACAATGAATGTTTATGGGTTTTTCTTCACACGCCAACAGGACACCAACTGGGTGTCCTGTAATTCAATTCGATTCTTACACTATCTACTTGGAGTTAGAGTCAGATCCTACAGGTTAAGGGATCAGTTCCAAATGATCCCTTCTGATGCCAATCACAAGGAATAGGTTGTCATTTATACTTCTTCCCAGCAGGCTATAAATCAGGTTCTCATGACCCACTCCTGGGTTTGATTAATTTGCTGGGATGGCTCACAGAACTCAGGGAAATACTGGCAGTTACTGATTTGTTACATAAATGAAGGATATGATAAAGGATACAGATGAACAGATGAAGAGGTCTTGGGGAAGGGGAGTGGAGTTCCCAGAACCTCTCTGAGTATGCTACCATCTAGGCTTCTACATGCATGAGGCAATCCTGAAGCACCCCAAACCCAGTCCTTTTTTTGGTGGCTTCATTATATGGGCATAATTTGATTAAATCATAGGCCGTTGCTTATCTACTCAAGTTTTAGCCTCTCTCCCTGTGTCCCCAGAGGTTAGAGGTTGAGACTTCAAAGTTCCAACCTCCTAATCACATGGTTGTCTCTCTTGGTAACCAGCCCCTTCCTGAGACTATCTGGGAGCTCACCAACAGTTACTCATTAGAACAAGAGATGTTCCTATTATACAGGAAATTTCAAGGGATTAATGAGGGTCTCTACATCACGAACCTGGATCAAAGACCAAAAATTTGAGCAAAATATCCACCTCGCACTCCTACTGCTCAAGAAATTACAAGAGTTTTAGGAGTTCTGTGCTGGGATCCAGGGGTGGAAACCAAATATATATTTCTTATTACCTCGTAGTATCACAAGTCACACCCAGAAATAATGCTCAACAGGCTCTTGGGCATTTCTTTGCCCAGTCAGTTTAACACAGTTAATTAACAATCACAAAAGGGTTCATACTTCTGAAGTTCAAACATTTGGTTACTCAGTCAGAGGCTAAGCTTGGATATCAAATTCATACTCCTTTATGAATGCTAAATTTAAACAAAGCAAAGTAAAATATCACAAAAACCCATAAAGAATCAATAATGCCTTTAGCTCTTTAAAATCATTATAAATCTGTCACATATAAATCTAACCTGAGTTCAGTATAGGTAACATATTACATAAGGTCTATAGATAAACATCACAATTACTTACACTCTATCTTGTTTGCCCTTTGCTTGCTGTGTCCTCTGATGACTTTACTCCTTATTTGTAACACCTACACCCAGGTCACCAGTGGAACCAACATTGAAAACAAACAGTAACATATGGCAACCACATATGGTTTGTTAGATGCTAGCTCTACTTTTACAAGTTCAGTACTGATAGTCTTCCAACATTTTATCTACATTTTAGAAAAGGAAATATTTTAATCTCGAATTTTCCAGTAATGATATCCTCCTAGTTATTTCTTTTGTGGTATATAAGAAATATATATGTTTTGCTGCAATGATATGCTGCTAGTTATTTCTTTCGTGGTATATTTCTTATACCACATATACTTATTTGCATCATATCATTGCAGCAAAACATTGCTAATGCTTATTGCAGATTTGAAAATTCAGATGGTGAACGGAATTCATCTGCAAACTAATATAATACAAATTTAAACCAGAGAGGGAATTTCATCTATAAATTGAGTCATTTATTTATCTGCAAAGACATAATTATAAAGAATTTTTCATAGCTAGTTTGCTAAATATAATGTTATTTCAAGGAATGTAACTTTCACTTGTTATTAGTCTGGCAAGCAGATTAAAACCTTTCCTTCACTGAGTACTAAATGTCTAATTCATTCCTTTGCAAACTGGAGTATTACCAGGTTAAATTTAGTCTGGGATATGGAGTTGAGAAATTCAAATAATTCACGATAGATGGTTATAGATTTTTAATGCTCATAATTGTAATACAATTTAAAAAATGGAAATAATATCGATAATTTTTTCTGTTCTTTTTTCTTCTGAATAATTTCATGAAGATAAATTTCCAGGTGGGTTTCTGGGTCACAGTGCTTGAACATTTTGATGCTCTTTGTCTATCTTGTCAAAATGCTTTCCAAAATAATTTTACCAGATTTGCTTTTACATGAACATTTATTTATACTTCTAGAATAAAATAAATGAAAAATAAGATGTGTTTATTCATGAAAGCTGATATGTACTTAGATTATTAAGCTTTAAAATAGATGGCTAAACATGATTTGAAGAACTAAAATAGTTTTGATGTAGTCTCTATGTATTTATAAGCACATCTATATAATTTTTAAAATAATGAACTTAATTTAAAACTCTTTCTTACAAACACTATTTTAATATGAATAATACTATTTAATATGTATAATAATATGTATAACATATACAAACACCATTTTAATATGTATAATATTAATACAAGGAAATAATAATAGCATGAAGAATTTGAAAAGGAAAATTACAAATGAACTCTTCTATATAGATGTTGTTTACATAAGGTTGTTACTTAAAGTGAGAGATTAAGATAGGAATTTCCCAATGATTTACCTGTCTTAATGTTTTCAAAAATCATGAAGTAGTAGGATGAAAAATTTAAAAAAACTTTATTTATTGTGACTTAGTAGAAGACTCCTGTTCAGAATTCAGAATATGCTGATGCTCTTAAGGTACCAGTGCAATTGTGACATGAAGGACAGAAATGGCAAACTACCAAATCGAGGTGATGATTCTAGGGCAATGTTTCATACACCTAAGCTTTCCTTGAAGCTGCTCGCTATAGTTTGGATGTTTGTCCCCCAAACCTCATGTCGAAATCTGATCCCCAGTGTTGGAGGTGGAGCCTAATAGGAGGTGTTTGGGTCATGGGGGTGGATCCTATGTAAACGGGTTTTGTGCCATCCTTGCAGTAATGAGTGAATTCTCAGTCTGCACTTCCCTCCTCTCTCTTGCTTATTCTCTCACCATGTGATCTCTAGAAACACTGGCTGCCTTTCCCCTTCTGCCATGAATGGCAGCAGCCTGAAGCCCTCACCAGAAACAGATGCTGGCACCATGCTTCTTTTTCAACCTGCAGAACAGTGGGCCAAATAAACATTTTTAAAAAATATATAAATTACTCAATCTCAGGTATTCTTTCATAGCAACACAGTGGACTAAGTAATTTCTAAATCTGGATATTTCTACAATGTTTGTGTGCAAAGTGGTGCTAGGTCGCTTTTTTACAAAAATGTTCGGTATTACAAAGTAGCAATTTGTTGCATATTTTACAAATAATATATAGAAAGTTTATAAAATATGCAAATAATAAAAATTCCTAAAACCTTACCACATATTAATAACCTCTCAAACATAATGTGCTTCTTTCCAGTCTTTCCTGTGTGTGCAGTTCTATTTGTATTTTTAATAAAATTTCCTCGGACTGTTGATACAATTTACTCTCCTACTTTCCAATTACATATGACAATTGGATCCCTGCAAATGTATTTCAAGATTTGCATATCATTTCATCTAATAATTACATCATAATATATTTAAACATTATTATTATATATAGCATGGTGAGCAACCTTATACATCAAATACATGAGCATCTAGAATTATTTGGGTGAATTAGAGTAGGAATAAAATTATTAGGCAATTAGTCCTTTTTGTTGTTGCTAATAAATAGTGGTACAAAATGGAACTAGGGCACACGGAGAATGAGGACTCTGGTATCTATTTTATCTATATAGGCTTGCAGATAGAATACAGAAAAAATATGCAAGAAACACGCTTTCTATATTCCAGCAGTTAGTTTGGCGATATTTAAGTTGTCAGAATCAAAAAGTTCCTAATGACTTCATTAGGAAATCCCTGACAAATAAAGCCTGAAAAGGCCATGAAGAGAAGGTTCTCATGCTTACACGCCTGATAATATAAAAGACTACAAAACCACAACCTTGCACAAAGGCCACCACAACCTTACACAAAAAGTACTTCTGCAAGAATGTCTGCCCAGTAACTGCCTGTGCAACCTCAGATTGGCATTGCCCTTTTTATTGATTTTTGTAGTCCAAGATAATTATTTCAAAATAATTATGTACTCCTCATTTTTTCTGTTAAAAACGTTTGTCATTCTTTACCTTCCTGAATATGAGCATGGCATGCGCCAATGGTAATGCTGTATTCTCAAATAAACACCTTGTCTTTTAGAGAGCCCCTCTGTTTGCTATTTATGTTGACAGCAGTGCTACTAGTTTTAGGTAAAACATTTTATAGCATAGTCTGGGCTGATATTTAGCAATTATGTGCCCACATGCAAGTTATACAAATTGGTTGACACTTATATTAGGCTTTTTTTTTTTTGTCATCGTTATTGCTGCTCTAATAAATTACCACAGATTTAGCAGCATGTAACAACACAAATTTGTTGCCTCACACTTCTGTGTGACAGAAGTCTGAGTAGGCTTGAATGCGGTATTGGTCAGGGTGCTCTAGAGGGAGAGAACTAATAGGATATATGCACATATGAGAGGGAATTTATTAAGGTGAATTGACTCACAGGATAACAAGGTAAAGTCCCACGATAGGCCGTCTGCAAGGTAAGAAGGAAGGAAGCCGTTGGTGTATCAGTGCGAGTCCCCAAACCTCAAATGTAAGGAAACTCATAGTGTAGCCTTCAGTCTTTGGCCAAAGACCCGAGAAATCCTGGAAAACCACTGATGTAAGCCCAGGAGTCCAAAAGCTAAAGAACTTGGGGTCTGATGTTCAAGGGCAGAAAGCATTCAGCACTAGAGAAAGATGAAAGCCAAAAGATTCAGCAAGTCTGTTCTTCTGTCTTTTCCTTCCTACTTTATTCTAGTCATGCTGGCTGCTGATTAGGTGGTGTTCACCCAGATTGAGGGTAGGTCTGCCTCTCCAGTCCACTCACTCAAATGTTAATCTCCTTTGGCAACACCCTCACAGACATACCTAGTAACAATACTTTGCATCCTTCAATACAATGAAGTTGGCACTCAGTGTTAACAATATCAAGTAGGTTCTCTGATCTGGGTCACATGAGATTGAAAGGTGTGGTCAGTTGGGCTCTTCCTAGTGGGAAGCCCTGGAAAGAATCCACTTCCAAACTCCTTTAGTTTGTTGGCATAATCCATTACGTTGAGTATGTAGAACTGAGGACCTGGCTTTGCTTCCTTGCGGGTTGTCAGCTGGGGAACCATCCTTAGCTCCACAGGGGCCCCTGCATCTCAGGGCAAGTGATTTGTCTGACCTCCATCTCTGATGCATCTTTTTGACTGCTTCATCTGCTATTTAGGCCTCGTGATTACACTGAATCCCCTAGATAATTCAGAATGCTGTTCCCATCTTAAGGTCTACTGATTGGTAGCCTTAGTTAAATCTAGACTAGTGTTGATCAAATAACAAGGGTATGGAAAATTTGGGGAGAAATCTTTAGAATTCCATCAATTATAGCATCTATTCTAATTGCTGGCTCCCATGCCATCACAGTTATACTTCTGGCTATCATTCTTGAATATAAACTAATCCTGATAACAGTAAGATGTGTCAGAACCTTGGTTATCAGCAGTATTCCTCTAGTCAGCATTCATAGCTGAGGGAAAACCAGTTATAACCCTGGAATGACAAAGTACTGGACTCTAAACCTTGCTATTATAGCTGTTTTATCATGTGGATGGTTCTAAGTCACCCTCATCATTCTATCAGAAGTTCTACAAGCTAATTCCTTATCTGGGAGGCCGGGCCCTCAAGAATCAATCAAGTTAAACTTTACCATCTGTCTTGCCTATAAAAATGCTTGTTTGAAGTTCTGAGATTTGGAAAAATGGAGCTTTTTTGGTGCTTAACTTCAGTTCACAGATAATAATTTGGTACAGGTCTGCAGTAGCTCCAAATGACCCCAAAAGCTGTTAGTGTGGTATGCTATGGAAATGCTTATTTTGGATTAGAGTTTGTGAAAATTCAGAATCCATTTTTTTGGAGAAGACTTGAGAACTTCAAAACATCTCATGTACCCCATAAGTATATATACGTACTATGTACTCACAAAAATAAAATAAAAAACCTTGAGACCTGCAATAACCATAGAATCTGAGTTACAGAGGGATCTCTCAAAAGAAGTGCATTATCTCCCATTATGATTAGAGCTGAGTCACCTTTGCAAAGTACTTCAAGCACTCTGTATTAGTTCATTTTCACACTACTATAAAGAACTGCCTGAGACAGAGTAATTTATAAAGGAAAGAGGCTTAATTGACTCACAGTTCTGCATGGCTAGGGAAGCCTCAGGAAACTTACAATCATGGTGAAAGGTAAAGGGGAAGCAAGGTTCTTCACAAGGTAGCAGGAAGAAAAATGAAAGCAGGAAGAACTACCAAACATGTATAAAACCATCAGATTTTGTGAGAACTCAATATCATGAGAACAGTATGGAGGGAACTGCCCCCATGATACAATTACCTCCACCTGTTCTCTCTCTTGTCATGTGGGAATTATGTGGTTTATGGGGATTACAATTCAAGATGAGGTTTCGGCTGAGGACACAGCGAAACCATATTATTTTACCTCTGGCCCCTCTCAAATTTCATGTACTCACATTTCAAAACACTATCATGCCTTTCCAATAGTCCTCCAGTGTCTTATTCCAGCATTAACCCAAGAGTCCAAGTCCAAAGTCTGATATGAGACAAGGCAAATTTCTTCCACCAATGAGCCTGTAACGTCAAAAGCAAGTTAATTACTTCCTAGATACAATAGTGATACAGGCATCAGGTAAATACACCCTTTCCAAATGGGAGCCATTAGCCAAAATAAAGGGGTTACAGACCCCATGCAAGTCCAAAACCCAGTGGGCCAGTCAAATCTTAAAGCTTCAAAATGATCTCCTTTTATTTCATGTCTCACATCCAGGTTACACAGATGCAAGAGGAGTTCTTTCACAGTCTTGAGCAGCTCCACCCTTATGGCCTTGCAGAGTACAGCCTCCTCACAGTTGCTTTCACAGGCTGGCATTGACTGCCTGTGGCTTTTCCAGGTGCACAGTGCAAGCTGTTGGTAGATCTACCATTCTGGGGTCTCAAGGACAATGGCTCTCTTCTCACATCTCCACTAGGCAGTGAGCCAGTGGGGGCTCTGGTTGAGGGCTCCAACCCCATGTTTTTTTTTTCCACACTGCCTAGCAGAGGTCCTCCATGAAGTCTCCACCCCTGCAGCAAACTTTTGCTGGATATTCAGGTGTTTCCACTAATCTTCGGAAATCTTGGTTGAGGTTCCCAAACCTCAATTCTTGACTTCTGTGCACCTGCAGGCTCAACACCAAATGTAAGATTCCAAGGCTTGGGGCTTGTACCTTCCGAAGCAAAGACCTCAACTCTATGGTGGCCCCTTTTAGCTACAGCTGGAACACAGGGAACCAAGTTCTGAGACTCCACAAAGCAGCAAGGTTCTGGGCCCAGCCCATGAAACAACTTTATCCTCATATGCCTTCAAACCTGTGAAGGGAGGGGTTGCTGTTAAGACCTCTCACATGCCCTGGTTACATTTCCCCACTGTCTTGGTGATTAAAGTTTGACTTCTTGTTACTTAGGTAAACTTTTGCAGTCAGCTTAAATTTCTTCCCAGAATATGGATTTTTCTTCTCTATCGTATGGCTGGTCTGCAAATTTTCCAGACTTTTGTGCTCTGCTTCTTTTTAAAACATAAGTTCCAATTCTAAACCATCTTTTTATGAATGCTTACAACTAAATGCTTTTAACAGCATCCAGGTCAAATCTCAAAACCTTTGGTGCTTAGAAGTTTCTTATGCCAGATACCCTGAATCATCTCTCTCAAATTTAAAGTTCCACAGATCTCTAGTGCAGAAGCAAAATGCCACCAATCTTTTTGCTAAAGCATAGCAAGTATCACCTTTATTGCAGTTCCCAACAAGTTCCTCATCTCCATCTGAGAGCACCTCAGTCTGGACTTAATTTTCTATAGCGCAATCAGCATTTTGGTCAAAGCCATTCAACAAGTCTCTAGGAAGTTCCAAAATTTTCCATGTCTTTCTGTCTTCTGAGCCCTCCAAACTGTTTCAACCTCTGCCTGTTATCCAGTTTAAAGTTGCTTTCACATGTTTGGGTGTCTTTTAAGCAGTACTCCACCCTCTACGGGTACCAATTTACTGTATTAGCACATTTTCGCACTGCTATAAAGAACTGTCCTAGACTGAGTAATTTATAAAAGAAAGAGGTTTAGTGGACTCACAGTTCTGCATAGCTTGGGAGGCCTCAAGAAACTTACTATCATGGCAGAAGGCAAAGGGGAAGCAAGTCATCTTTATCACAAGGCAGCAGGAAAAAGAATGAACTCAGGAGGAACTACTGAACACTTATACAACCATCAGATCTCATGAGATCAAGAGAACAGCATAAGGGAAACTGCCTTTATGATTTAATTACCTCCACCTGGTCCCTCTTGACATGTGGGGATTATGGGGATTATGATTCACGATGAGATTTTGGGTGAGGACACAGCCAAACCATATCAGACTTTTTAATAAATCATATATGGTTTTTGTTGTTGTTGTTTTTGAGAGAAACTCTCACTCTGTTGCCCATGCTAGAGTGCAGGTAGCATGATCATAGGTAACTGCAGACTCAATCTCTGAGGATAAGTGAGCTTCCCACCTTAGCCTACTAATACCTGGGACTACAGATGCGGGCCATCGTGCCCAGCTAATTTTTATATTTTTGATAGCGATGGGGTTTCATCATGTTGCCCAGGCTGGTCTGGAACTCCTGGGCTCAAGCATTCTGCCTGCCTTGGCTTCTGAAGTGCTCAGATTACAGGCATGAGTCACCATACTTGGTGTATAATTCTTTTTCATAGAAGAAATGAAATACTGTATTTTGAAAAACAGAATAGTTGTCTCTTGGAATCTTTGGGGGAGTGGTTCCAGAACACCCCTCAGATACCCCAATTTCTGGATGCTTAAGTCCCTTATAGGAAATGATCTTGTATTTTCATGTGACCTACAAACTTTTTTCCCTATACTTTAAATCATCTCTAGATTATTTACAATATCTATTAAAATGCATACTTCATTTATGTAGATTCAACAGTACTCACTATAGCAAATTCAGGTTTTGGTTTTTGAAGTTTTATTACATTTTTTTTCCTGAATATTTTTGATTCACACTTGGTTGAATCCACAGATGCAAAACCAGGAATCCAGAAGGTCAACCAGCTTCATAAAATATGAAACAGAGCATACAGAGCTACTAGATTAGCTTCTTCTATATCAGAGTAGCCTGGTCTTTCAGTGAATACAACTTTGCTTGCAATGGTTATTTCTCTTTTTACTAGCCAAAGTAAACCCATGGTCCTCTGACAATGGAATATTTAAATTTAACTTGCTCTTTTATTCCCATTCTTTCTTTCTCCTTCCCCCTTTTATTTCTTTTCTTTCTTATTTTTCTTCTATTTTGTTGTTGTTGTTGTTATTGTTTGATTAAATTTCTGGCAGGTTTTCTCAATTTATCTTTCTAACCCTAAGTTACTTTTAAATTTTAGTATCCTATTTTCAACTCCTCCTGCCTCCATCAAATATCCTTTCAAAAAATAGTGTCTTATCCTTTTTAGGTAGTTTTTTTTTTTAGTATTCCACAAGATATTAATTATGTTATTAATTGGGGTTTTCCCCCAATCTTTTTTTCTTTCTACTCACAATATCTCTATTTCTTATATGTTTTTATTTTTGTTTTTCTGAAAACTTTCTTAAATGTCTGGGGATTTTCATATAGTACATTTTATGTTTATGCCAGAGGAAGTAAAATAGCATATCTCAGGAGCACGGCTTGTCCATCAATTTTTCACACTATATGGTGATTTGATAAAAAGTACAATTTTTTGAGGTATTTCCAAAATTTGTAGGGCACTTTTTGTTCTTTAACTATTTAATTTCTCCAGAGAACACTTTTGATGTTCTATTACCAGTTTTTTTTTGTCTCCTAGAAATATTATCAGAATAGTGAATATGTATTATTTAGTCCTCCCATATGTCAATCAATGAATGACCTGTTTATGTATAGAGTAGATATAAAATTGGCCAGTTAATTCATCTTAAGATTCTGTTTTTAAGTTACAGAGTGACACTCATATTTTAATATTGCCCAAACCCATTTTATATTTTATAATATATATTATATTTATGTGTTCCAAATTCTAGAATTGCAGTTTAGATATTTTACTACTGAAGTCCAAATAATAATAGTGTTTATAACACCCAAGATGTAAGATTATTGTATTAGTCTGTTCTCACACTGTTAATAAAGACATAACTGAAACTAGGTAATTTATAACAGAAAGAGGTTTAATGGACTCACAGTTCCACATGGCTGGGAAGGCCTCACAATTATGGTAGAAGACAAAGGAAGAATAAAGGCATATCTTACATAGTGGTGAGCAAGAGACCTTGTGCAGGGGAACTCTTGCTTATGAAACCATCAGATCTCATGAGACTTACTCACTATCACAAGAACAATATGCGGGAACTGCCCCTATGTTTCAATTATTCCCACCTGGCCCTGCCCTTGACATCTGGGGATTATTACATTTCAAGGTGAGATTTGGGTTGGGACACAGCCAAACCATATCATTCTGCCCCAGCCCCTCTGACATCTCGTGTCCTCACATTTTAAAAGCAATTATGCTTCCCAACAGTCTCCCAACGTCTTGACTTTTTTCAGCATTAACACAAAATTCCGGAATCCAAAGTCTCATCTGAGACAAATCAAGTCCCTCTGTCTAACAGCCTGTAAAATCAATGGCAAGTTTGTTATTTCCTAGATACAATGAGGGTACAGGCATTGGGGCAATACCTGCATTTCAAATGGGAGAAGTTGGCTGTAACGAAGAGGTTACAGGTCCCACACAAGTCTGAAATCCAGTGACGAAGTCAAATCTTAAAGCTCCAAAATGATCCCCTTTGACTCTATGTCTCACATCCAGGTTATGCTGATGCAAGAGGTGAGTTCCCATGGTCTTGGGCAGCTTTATAGAAAGACCATGGGAACCACCAAATATCCTTTTAAAAAACAGCTTCTTATCCTTGTTAGGTAGATGTTTTTATATTCCACAAGATATTTAGATTATTTTTATATATGCTTACATATGCTTAATAAATTCACCAGTCTCTGCACTTTGGCACAAGAATTAGGAATCAGATTTGTGTAATAGTAAAAGAAAATTAAACAGAAGCTTAATTTTTTGTTTGATTTCATAGTACTATGACTGCAGTAGTATGCAGTTTTTCCAGGTACACAGTGCAAGTGTCAGTGGATCTACCATTCTGGAATCTGGAGGACAGTTGCCCTTTCTCACAGCTCCACTAGGCAGTGCCCCAGTGCCCTCAGTACTGTGTGGGGGCTCCCACCCTACATTTCCCTTCCACACTGACCTAGCAGTGAGGGTTCCACTCCTGCAGCAAACTTCTGCCTGGACATCCAGGCATTTCCATACATCCTCTGAAATCTAGATGGAGATTCCCAAACCTCAATTCTTGATTTCTATGTACCTGCAGGACCAACAATGCCTGTAAGCCATCAAGGCTTGGGGCTTGCACCCTCTGACAATGGCCTGAGCTCTATGTTGGCCTCTTTTAGCCACAGCTAGGATGCAGGGAACCAAGTCTTGAGACTGCATAAAGCAGCAAGGCCCTGTCCTGGCCCACAGAAACCATTTTTTCATCCTAGGCCTCCCAGCTTGTAATGGGAAGGGCTGCTGTAAAGACCTCTGACATCCCTGTAGACATTTTTTCCACTGGCTTGGTGATTAACATTTGGTTCCTCATTGCTTATGATAATTTCTGCAGATGGCTTGAATTTCTCCTCAGAAAATGGGTATTTCTTTTCTATCACATTGTCAGCCTGCAAGAGTTCTGAACTTTTATGCTCTGCTTTTTTTTTTTTTAATGTAAGTTCTAATTCCAAACTGTATTTTTGTGAGTACATAAAACCAAATGCTCTTAACAGTACTCTGGTCACCTTTTTAACACTTTGCTGCTTAGGAATTTCTTCTACCAGATACCCTAAATCATGTCTCTCAAGTTCAAAGTTCCACAGATCTCTAGGGCAGGAACAGGATGCCACCAGTTTCTTTGCTAAAACATAGCAAGAATCACCTTTGCTCCAGTTCCAACAAGTTTCTTATCTCCATCTGAGACCTCATCAGCCTGGATCTATTGTCCATATCACTATCAGCATTTTGGTCAAAGCCATTTGACAAGTATCTAGAAGGTTCCAAATTTTACCACATTTTCTTGTCTTCTTCTGAGTTCCCCAAACTGTTCCAATCCCTGCCTGTTACCCAGTTCCAAAGGCATTTCCACATTTTTGGGTATTTTTACAGCAGCCCTCCACTACCCCATACCAATTTACTGTATTAGTCTGTCCTGGTGCTGCTAATAAAAGCACACCTGAGACTGGTATAAAGGAAATTTATAAAGGAAAGAGGTTTAAAGGACTCACCATTGCACATGACTGGAGAGGCCTTACAATCATGGCAGAAGATGAAAGAAGAGCAAAGGGACATCTTACATGACAGCAGGAAAGAGAGCCTGTGCAGGGGTGCTTCTATTTATAAAATCGTCAGAGAGTTATTCACTACCAGGAGAACAGCATGAGGAAACTGACCACATTTTTCAATTATTTCCACCTGGACCCACCCTTGACACATGAAGATTATTACAATTCAAGTTAAAATTTGGGTGGAGACACAGCCAAACCATATCAATTACTGACACATGCAGTGCCAAAGCTACCCACCCCTATGTTATGAACATACGTTTCTCTCAACTCATCTTGGTAATTGTCTGGCTTTCTAGGTAGTTATCTGAGCTTGTAGTTATGTAAAACTGTTTGTTTGTTTATAAGTTTATAGTGGAAGATTGACATACCCTGCATTTTGAAATTTCAAAGATGAATATTAGTCAAGTCTTAGATATTATAAGTATATGCTTAGATTTTTCATCTGTTCTACACTAAGAAAATTAATGTTTATGGAAATTAATTATATCCAAACCACAGTGTTTTTGACACCATGGGGAACAAAAACAAAAATTGTTCTGAGTCCAATCCCAGAATAAGCTCACAGTCTAATAAAGAAAGTGCGTCAGAGACAGAAATTAAACAGCTATAATACACAGTAGAATATGATAATTTCATAATAAACCTAACATTACATTTAATTTGCATGAAGTGAATGGAGAAAGAAACACAAACTGGACAAAATTTAGAGAACAATTTTGAGGCAGAAACTATGTTGACATTAAAAGATAAATTAGATCAGGCAGGTGCCTGTTCAGCACTTTGGGAGGCTTAGGCATGAGAATCCTTTGAGGACAGGAGTTTGAGACCACCCTGAGCAAGATACTGAGATCCCATCTCTCCAAAAAAAAAAAAAAGGAAATTAGCTGGGCATACTGGCATGTGTCTGTGGTCTCAGCTACTCAAGGAGGCTGAGGTGGGAGGATTTAAGCCCAGATGCCAGGGCTGCAATGAGCTGTAATCACACAACTGTACACCAGCATGGGTGACAGAGTGAGACCCTGACTCAAAAATAAAAACAAAAGCAAAATATGAAGAGCATTAGGATAGGTAGAAAAACAGAAAAAAAAAATGTACTAAGGGAGAGGAAAAAGCATGAATTAATTCAGGGAAATCAGAGTGCCTCAAGCACAGTTAAATTTGAATAAAGCTAATCAGGCTGAGATTTAAAATTAAGATGCCATTCTTTTTGCTTCAGAATCAAATTAGAAAGATTTCAAACTGATATTTTGACTTTTTAACATTGAGGTTTCACTGTCTCCCTCCCTTGTGGGCTAATACATGTGCAGGTTTGTTTTTGTTTTTTTGTTTTGTAATTGTGCATAAATGTGTGAAGGGCAGGAATTAAAATCTGTATCCTATGTGGTGATTTTTGATACTTTCTCAGCCCTCACAGCTGTTCAATTTGCAGTTCGAATAACAAACATTTCACACTGCAAAGAGATTTACATTTTGGCATTCTCTGGCATAAACACAGTGAATGATGTGCCTATATAAATGTCTTTTGCATTCATAAATGCACATGGTGGACACCATTTTATGAGAACTAAGGGATAGAATTAAAAGTTGAATATCAAAAGTCGAAATATGTTTTACCTCCCACAGTGAAAAAGAATCACAAGTCATAGCAAAGAGTTTACTCTAAGAGTCAATCACCATAAATTTTTTAATATTTATTGATACATGTTTTTATAAATCAATTCTACTTTACTTATGGCATTTGTTTTTTTCAAAATCCATGTTAATTATAATACAAGGCAATACAATAATGTTTCTATACATTAATCTCATGGAGAGGTTGAATAGTTCATTCACAGTGGTTATTAAAGACTGTGGGTAAGAAGGAGATAACATTAATTTCCTATAGCTGAAAATGTTTTATAATATATATATTTGATAGAATTTTCATTTGTTTCAGAAAAGTAATACTAATATCTAAGAAAACAACTAGCAGTTTGTCAATTACTTGTGACAGTTTGTGAATCATTCATGTGAATTGTACATTTATAATTTTTCTTTTCTTTTATAGTACTATGAAATAAAACAAAAACTTAAGTTTTGTTTTATTTTCTTTTACTAATACATAAATCTAGCTCCTAATTCTTTTGCCAAAGAGCACAGTGACTGGTGCATTTTTTAAGCATATGTAAGCAAAACAGTCAGCAACTGAGTATACATTTGTTTATGTGAAATCTATATGCTTTTGATTACTTTTTCTTGTTTTGGTTAATCTTTATTGCTGATGTTTACCTTCGTTTGAGAATTAAAAGACATAATATTTAAAATTTGTGGATTATGCTTCTTATTAGAACTTATATTAAAATATTTCCTGGAAAGAAAGTGAAAATTCTTAATTCAAATAGAAAATAAAAATTTTCTTTGGATTATTATACTAAATTATAGCCATCCCAGGAACATAGTAATATGTTTACATTTGCAGGTGTAATTTACATTTTCTTTTATTTATTTTTCAGAGCCTCTTTTTCTTCCTTAATGGATATATTAATTTTTCAAATTCCTCATATAGTGGAATTTTGTTTTTAAAGTTTTCATATGTTTTTTAATTTATTTTTGTTTCTTCACTGATCAGCTCTTTTTTGGTTATCTTGGTTAATGTATAGGGGTTCTTAGTTCACTTATATTTAAGAATAGAAGACTGATGACTCTTGTGATTTTTCTCTGTTGTGTATGTCCATTTTTCTGCCAGGTCTCTTGCACTACTGGTAGGACTAGGATTGGGAACTCAGGTAGAGACAGTGCTTATCACAATTAGAGTGAGTAGAGGAGAAAGCATTTTAGCATCTTTGGATGTCAAAATGAGGAGAGCTTCATCCTTTGCATGGAAAGACATTCTAGAAACTTCAAAACCTTTGCTCTCTCTGTACAATTAATTAATATTCAATAAGAGTACTAATTTGGATTCCTGTTAGTATGAAGCTGGGCTACTTCTGCTTAGTGTTCATTGAAATAAGGAAGAGGCTAGTAGTGATGATGTGTGGGACACCTGACTAGCATATTTCATTAGACAGACTTCCAGTTAACTCTGTTTTTAGTTGTTCTTCATACTCCCACCTTGCATGGCATTGCTGTCTTTGATCCAGGGAGCTCCCTGGGATAAGGACTTTTCTCCATCATAGACTGTTCGCATGTACCCATTTAGCCTAATTGATAGGTTCCCATATTTCTTGATCCATCAGTGTTCCAATATGACTTGGAACTTCAGCCTAGAATTTAAGAATATCTCTTTAAAAATAATCCTGTGCTTGCTTTGGCAGCACATATACTAAAATTGAAACTATACAGAGAAGATTAGCATGGCCCTTGCACAAGGATGACATGCAAATTTGTGAAACAAATTCAATAGGTTATTTTATCTATCAGCATTTGCATTTGCTATAATTGTATTGTGGACTTAGGAGAGAAAAGAGGCAAGTTCTTATTTTCAGTGCACCATTTTGAACTTAAAAAGGCATTTTCAGACACTTGGTTTAAAAAGATCAATCTAAGCCAGATGTGGTGGCTCACACCTGTAATCCCAACACTTTGGGAGGTTGAGGCAGGCGGATCACGAGGTCAAGAGATCGACACCATCCTGGCCAACATGGTGAAACTCTGTCTCTACAAAAATACAAAAAAAAAAAAAAAAAAAAAAATTAGGCAGGCATGGTGGCATGTGTCTGTAGTCCCATTTACTTGGGAGGCTGAGGCAGGAGCATTGCTTGAACCTGGGAGGCAGAGGTTGCAGTGAGCCAAGATCATGCCATTGCACTCCAGCCTGGTGACAAAGCGAGACTCCTTCTAAAAAAAAAATCAATCTTGATGGAGAATGGATTATAGGATGAAGAGGCTGGTGTCAGGGAGAATAAGCAGGTTTAGGAATAAGATAGTGACAGTTGTGAACACACAAGAAGAAATAATTTCTTCCCTTAGAATGACAGATACAATTTTAATGTAAATGCATTATTTAAAAATCCAGACTACATTCTATTCTAAATTATTTTTTAATTCTATAATTAGGTTCTACATAATTAAAATTTTAACTGCTAACTTTAATTATTAAATTATATTTTCCAAAATCTAATATGGAACCATGACATCTGGATTTGCATGCAACCCATGTAGAGGAATTCATTGAAAAGTTAGAAGCTCTAACTCTTTATCTAATTCTTTATTTTTCTTTGTGTTTTTCTATAATCTCAGAAAAATTATATCTCAGCTTAATCTTTTAACTCATGATTAATAAAATGTTCAGGCTTGTGATCCTGTAATAACTACCTCACTCTTACCAGAATAACAGGTTTATTAAGTTGTTTTTGTATTATTCTTCTCTGGGCTTTGCTTATATTTCCAGTAATTCCTCTGCAGCAAAATAAAGTAGTCCCTGCCTCATTAGGACCAGGAAGTGCCACCCTCTTCAAGATCATCATGGTTGTTATTACCTATTTATGTTAATTCCAAGTTATTTTTGTTACATTTTAAAAAGTCACTCATTTTATCTGATTTTTGATTTTCATTTTGCTAAGATGCCTTAAATTAGGACCCTCTACCAAATCAATTTAAACTGTCTTCTCCAAGGCCTAATAGTCTTCTAAGGTTTAAATCCAAAGAAAATAACTAAATCCTATCTTCTTTTTAATTTACTGTAGCATTTAGCCTGGTTAATCACTGCTCTCTTTATAGAAATCTCTCCTCTCTTAATTTCTAAAGCATCATGCTTTTGTTTTTCCTGCTATTCTCCGGGCAATTTTGCTCTATTCCTTGTGTACTCTTCTGTTTTTTGAAGTATGGTGTCCCAAGGCTTTCTTCCACTTTTCAAGCTTATCTTTTCCTGCTATATAGCTTCAAGGTCTTATGTCATGCACTCATGGTTTAAATTCCTAAGTTTAAAACTTTAAGCTAGAGCATTCTCCTGGCAGGTACTTGCAAATTTTCTGGACTTTGATGTTCCATAAGCACCTCAAGAACAATACATTAAGAAATGAACTCCACCTTCTCAATTTCTTTTCTTACTGCACTTATGTGCTGGAAAATAAACTAGTAATGAAAATATTATGTTATGCAGTAATGGTAAATTAGGTATCAAATAATTTCAGATTATATATTTTGTCTTATTCAGTATTTTCACAAAAGGGTGCATACATCCTCATAAATGATACACCTAAGATGTACCCATAAAAATAATTTAAAAAATTTTTAAAAAGGACGAATATATCTTTCCCACCTTGAATACTCATATTGGATTGATGCCATATCAAATCAAATCACCACTGAATTTTGTGAAATCAAATACTAACAACTGACATTTAACTATGTTGGGTAGTATGATAAATCCCAGGAAAACTTATATGTCTTTATGAGTTAAACATTGTGACAAATAAATCAATTATAAAAGGAAATAGATATGTACCAAAGATAGATTCCTTTAGAAACAACTAAAAAGAAATGTTAACAGTAGTTGTATAGAAAAGAAAGAAATTATTTTTTAAAAATTTTATTCTTAACTTTTTTTCCTATGAATTCAAATAACGTCAAAAGTTTTTCCTTATGAGGCAAATCTGAATCATTATTTTTAACAATAGTTGTACTTTAACAATTGAATGTGTGAGAGCTGTGTGTGCTTACATGTATTTTTATGTCTACATATTAAATGGGTTTATTGTTCAAAAATTTAAAAACACAGAAATATTTAAAGTAGTATTTAATTCACCCTATTTTGCCTGACCATACACTGAAATAAATCCTGTCAAAATTTTGGCATACATTCTAGAATTTTAAATTTCCGACTGCCCTATTTAGTGTATATGTAATTATTTTTGTTTATTAACATTTTACATGTATTTCATTTCATTCTATTTCATTTCAGAGTTCTCATGCTCTGAAAAGTGCTTGTTTTTCCTTTACCTATACGATTACAGATACTTTTCATCCCTGCTTCCTTCCCTTTGGCCCCATCTACTTGGCTACCAAGCTATCTTATTTTTAAGAGGAGAGAATTCCATTCTATGTTTGAACAATCATTTATTGACTAAGTCACCATTGGTGAGCATTAGTATGTCTTCATTTATTTATTGAGAATATTAAAACAATGTTGCAAAACCCTGACCCATATTTGAAAGCTTTTGTAATTTCTTAGGAAACCTATAGGCAAAGTTGCTTACTTGACTAAAATATACATTTAAAATAAATGCACGAAACCTATAGGCAAAGTTGCTTACTTAACTAAAATATACATTTAAAATAAATGCACTTGAAGCAAAATTTCTCTTCTGATTAGTTATATCAACTTACCCTATTGCCAAGAGTGTATACTTTCTTGACTCTTTGGTAACAATGGATAATTCAGATTTTTGAATCTTCTGATTCATTTCTTTAATAGAGAATTTGAAGATAATTTTATTTTTACTGGACATTATTTCTTTCAGTGGTTTTTATGTTCATGTGCTTTTCCTATTTTCTTTCAGTACATTTGTCTCATGATATTTGCAGAAGCTCTTTCCTCATTATAGGTAAGCCCTGTGTCTTCTTTTATATTGCAATCTTTTTTCAATTGTGTTAATTTTCATGTCTTAGTTGTTTTTTAATTTATTGCATGAGAAGAATGTCAATGTTGAATTTTACATCTCTGTTTTTATATCTAGGTTTATATTTGTGTGTGGCCTAAAATCATATCTTAATTTTTCTAAATGGCAGTATTAGATAGCAATATTTTCAGCTTCATGTTACAGTGTACCTAAACACTCGTGACTTAAGCAATAACACCATTGCTCAGTTAAGAATAACACCAATGGTCTCAGTTAAGAATTCTGGAGGTAGGTAGTTCAGGACAGGGAAAACAACTTCATTATATCATCAAAGATGCCTGTTCCTTCTGTTTTTTAGTTTATAACTTAAGAGTATACACTTGTTGACTTATTCACACAAGCTCACTGCTCTATTTTCAGGTATCATAACTGTGTTCTCTGGAGGAAGAAATAATCAGAAAAATAGAGGCAGCAACATTTTCCCCTTTTTATAGAAAAGTAAATGCTATATGAAAAGTCCTAATACACTTATGGTTATGTTTCCTTGGCAAGACCTGACTGCATGGGGCCCCTAGATACAAGGAAGCTGAGAAAGTAATAGACTTAGGCCTGTAGAATACACCTCTAATCTGTCTATCATGCTTTTAAACATATATCAGAAACATTTTACATGGCTTTTAGATGATTGCATACCTGTGCTTTTGCTGTAGCAAATAAGAAACATAACATTTTCATAGTCTTCTTCTCTCTTTCTTTCTCTATCACACACACAGACCACACATTTAGCCTCTAGATTGATAAAGACAAAAAGGAGTTTGGAAATGCACTAGCCACATGAAAGTGGCTCCATATTGACTAAGGTTTTCCTTATCAGAGTTTATTGAATGATTAGTTAATAAATAGCCATTTATTTATTGACTTACTGCTTTGAAAACAACTTTTTATCATAAATTGGCTTTCCACATAGAGTAAGCATCATTATATTCTGACCATGTATGCCAATTTTTTTTTTTTTTAATTTCTACTAAGATCCAAACTGTCTTAGTTCCTGTAGTTCTTCTTATTTGTACTAAGAAGCTGTGAGAGCCAGTAATTGTGTTTCTGGGACTTGGCTGCCAAGAATCAGGAAGACACATATTCCTATTTATGATTGCATGTCTATTTTTCCCAACTTGTTTTGTAGGCCAGAATAACCTCATTCATTAAGCTTGTCTGACTAAGTTAAATTTAGGAACAGCCCTCAGGAAGAACTTATATTCCATAAAAAATATATATTGTTCTGAATTTGATCACAATCATACGGGTTCCCCAGAGTTAGCTCTAGGAGCTTAATACTTCTCTCAAATCTTTACAATATTACTGTTGATCAAAAAAGTCATTTCACAATTTTGAAAGGTGAACTAATTTAAAGTGCCTTAGACTAGATCTATATCCTGGCTGCCATTCTTTTAAATATATGTCCTAAAAAAATCAATATGGCTTTTAGGTGATTTGCGTACCTGTGCTTCTGTTATAGCAATTATGAAATTTAACCCTTTCCACTTCCCTTTTTTTCTCTCTCTATCTCACACACACACATTATATGTAATTATTTTTTGATTTTTTAAGAATTGAATCATAGTTGTGCACACATGTAAAGTGTTTTTTCTTTACCAGCTATATTATAATTTCCATCCTGTCTGTCATCTCGCTAGGTATTCTATCATCTAAAAATCTCATTCTAAGGAAAGAGAACTCCATTCTATGTGTGAACCATAATTTATTAAACAATTTACCATGTCGAGTATTTTATATATTTATGTATAGTCTTTTTACTTATACTTTTGTATTGTAATATATGGAAGTTGTACCTGGTCATCTCTGATGTTATGTACAATTGAAACCTTCTTTTTTCTTGTGAGGTTCAATGCAGGCCATTCATATGTGTGGAAGAGCTTTGAAATACTCTAAAGAATTCTAATAAATAGATGAATCATATTGTTATTATTGTTTAAAGATTAGAGATCTATAAAGAGAATAAGGCTAGAGATCTATAATGGGATTTCAGAGGGACATTATAGAACTACAATATAAAGGCTCAGGCAAAAAGAAAGTCTTTATAAGGAAGCCAAAGACTGATTACTAAAGTTTTTGAATGCCAAATTTTAGATCTGGACTTAAAAATAAAAGGTATACTATTTTGTCAGTATTAGAAAAGAAGTTGTTTGTGACACTGGTTGTACTTTAGAATTACTAGTCATTTTTTTTCAATATAAAAAGAATTAAGTGACTTAAAAGATACTGTTAGGGATTTTGACTTAACTGGTACAGAATGAGGTCTGGGTATGGATAATTTTTAAAATAGCTATGCTATTTAAATGTTTAGCTTGGATTAAAAGTCAATATAGGATAAAGTTGATTTTTCTACATTTATGTTGCTTTTCCCTGCTTCTGACCCTGATCCTAACTCTAGATGGAATATTTATTACGGTTTTGTGTTCTTATCACCTTGTTATCTTAAAAGCCGATTTAAAATGGTGGGGCATTTGTATTCATTGTTAGATCTACTTTCACTTGTGCGATGACCTCAAGTCATCAAACTGGGACTTGACTCCATGCATGTATCTTGGCTTGGCCTATAAATTTCCTCTGAAGGTGGTCAAGATGCAACATACAAATGACCAAAAATGAGTGAATTTTCTGCATAACTTTAAATAACGTTAGATTTTGTGTACTGATGATTTAGCTCTTAAGTGACAAATAGAAAATCTGATTTGATTCTCCACTTTGAATTATATGCTTGATTGTATGGTGCTTTTATTTAACTATTTGTTAAGCCAATGTTACTCAGTTCCCTTAAAAAAATAGGAATATATGCATTCACTAGATTGATAGAAATTGTCCATTAATTCAGTCTGCCCATTAAAAATAGTAACTACTAAACTTTCATCATGTGCATAATACATCAACAAGTATAGAGTTTCTCAGCTGATTAAAACATAGTATCAAATTTCACCCTTCCACATACAAAATTGATATGCTTTATTTTCCAGATTGCAGAAAGAACAAAATAATAGTCAATAGAAATTTGTATTTTCAAGTTTCTGCTAGTGTAGCTAAGCAATGCCATTAAAATGTGAAGTGTTGCTGCCATCTGCAGCATGAAAGACTTATTAAACGTGTATATTATCAAGACATATATAACTAGATTTTATAAAACAAGACCTGTTTGATTTTTCTGTGTCTTTCTATGTATTTTCTACAGCTAGCTTTCAACACAATTAAAAATATGATATATTTTAAAACACTCAATGTATTTAAGAACATAAGTGCCAAAACGAATACTGACATTTTATTTTGTTATGTGGTTAAGCCTAAATTAATTTTGAAGAGGCAATTAAATGGTAGACTAAAATAGCCTTTATGATTTATTGATACTGGAAAATATTTTCTAAATATTTTATGTTTAATAAAGTTTTTTTATGAATTACTCCAATATAATGTAAACTTTTTCTCAAAGGTATTTTTTTCAGGCTTACACATTGGCTACTTGATCTATTATATGGAATAATAACCACAAAGTTATCCACAGAATAACATCACAGATATACTATCAGTGGATAAAAGATTTGAAGTTGTTTATATGTTGCCTTTCTAAATAGAAATAGCACACAATATTGATGAGAATATTATTAATTCAGGTCTTAAAGGAAAAAAAGCACCTCTCCCCTAGTTTTCTGGATTCTCATTTTATTGTATTTTAAAAGTTCTTTCCTTCTGCCATTTCCTGCCCACTCATATTCTTCATTCTAGAAGGCGGACAGAAAGCTAACAGTTCTGTAAAATCTGGCAAGCTACTTAACCTTTCTGAGCATTGATTTTTTTTCATCTGCCCTTTTGGGCTTATAATGTGTATCTTGGGCATTAGATGAGAAATGTATGTAAGAAGTCTAGCCCAGTGTCTCATAATGCTCATTAATGCTAGCCTTATATATTTGTGAAACAAGAAGTCTTATGTTTTAATTTTGTTTTGGGCAAAATATCAAATTTTAATATTTGAAATATCTTATAGTTTCATTGTAATTGTTCTTAAAAATATATATTTATATTAAATAAAAAATGTCTTGAAATGTATTTTCAATGATGCTGATAATAATACTTGACTGTCATAAAAGAGACTCAGTCAGCAAAAGCGACTATTTTTTCCATTTCTTTAACAAGATTTAAAAAATTTAATATATATATATATAGATTCCTTAAATTATTCAATTCAAATTATTTAAGTATGTGATGCCTAAATTTAATACCTGGACAGTTAGAATGAACCACAATGAACCACAATGAAGAATACAATTCCCACCTATTTTTAATGTCAAAAATTTCACAGCATAAGAAATAGACAAAATCATTTACATTTATTTAAAGAAATTTTATTAAAAAGAATTTTTCCTTTTAAGATAAGCAAAACACAATATAAGGAGAAAGGATAAAAATCAAAGTGTATAGAAAGGAAAAAAATGCTTAATTAAAAAAGTCAAAATATGTTAAACAATAATTTCATTTCCCCTTATTTTAGCAATTAAAGAAACTATAACATAAAACTGCCAAAACAAAAATAAGAGTAAATTATGAAGTATTAAACGATTGTTATTTTTTCAGTTCATTTCCATTTCAAAACAAAATATAACAAATCTAAAAATAATATGTCCATAAACCTCTCATTAAGGCTCAAATGAATCAAAAATAATATGTCCATAAACCTCTCATTAAGGCTCAAATGAATCAAAATTTCAGTGTGCTGTTATATATACTGTCTGGGCTATAACCTTATTTCTTCAGATCATCTATCCAAACTTCTTTTTTGTAGAGAAGTCTTATTTATCTAACAAATTTTAGCTTCCTTCCTTCAAGATATGGGATCGGAAAGATATCGTTTGATTCCCCCTTAATACCTGTGGATTCGCTCAGACTGTTTCCAAGTTTCAATCCAGTTTCTAAACAATTTTCAAAGCCCCCAGAGGATGCTTTGGCCAAATACAGACAAAATACATAAATTCAGGAGAAGAAAATATTAGTTAAATTATGATCTAGGACTATTACTTGTAGGACACCTGGGGCACAGCTGAGTGGGAAGATGTGGCCCCCTAGCCTAAGAGAGTCTGACCTCATCAAGCACATTCTGATCTTACGCAGCCTCTTCATTCTTTGTTGTGCCTACTATATTTGTATGTCTTCTGTGCCTTTGTTTGTGTTGTGCTCTTGGCTTGGAATGTTCTCCCACTTCCTAGCTTTTACCCCACCTAGTGTGGAAGACACATATTCGGCTCACGGGTTGTTACCTGCTCTCTAGGGGTACTAACTTTCCACCCTAAATGGTATTGAATGCTTCCTTTTTTGTGCCTTTGTGGTACATTATTATTTTTATTGTAGCACCTGAATTGAACCTGTTTTTAGGAGTGTCATGGCCATACCTTCAGTTTCTTACAACAAAAATTGGAATGAACTGAGTCTTTATACTAGAGTTATTAAAATCCTGTACCTTCCATATTCAATTTTTGTCAATTCCTCTTCCTAACCTTGCCTTGCAAGACTATGTGATTTAGTCCCTGGTTAATTTTCCTACAGCAGCTCATTTCTCTTTCCCTCTTGTTTACTGTACTCCACGCTGGCTTCCTGTTCTTCTCCAACTTGTCCAGTTGCTCTTGACTCAGAGCCTTTGCATCTCCTTTTGTATCTGCCTGGAACTCTCTTTTCCTAAATATTAAGTCTTGCTTCCTTCTTTCTGGTCTATGCTAAAATGTAACAGCAGTTCTATTTCTATTTTGTTACCCTGAATTACTTTTTTATATGGGTTTGAGGGTATAAAATTCTCATCCTCCTAGGAAAGAATTGATTGTTCACTCTTTGCATTAACAGTCAAATGAGTAACAATCAAAACTATATTCAACCTATTTAATCAATCAATGATTGAATACAAAAGTACACACACTTCTGAAAGACGAGAAACACGTCCTTCACATAATTTCTGAAAATCAGATAATCAGCAATAGCTTTAGTCCAGTGAACAGATTCCTGAGGGTCAGCAAGTCAGCAAATATTATTATAGTAGATATATTTACCTAGCTACAGTTAATACTCCAGCATTTAAACTCCACACTTTCCCCAAACCTTATATAATCTACTTCTTTTCTTATAAATTGTGTCTTGCAAAACCAGTTCTCCCTTGCCTGAACAAATAGTAAGTTCAGCTTATTGTTTTAGATATTGAGTGGTAGACTCCTTGTCAATATTTGTGATTACCTATGGTAATCTTATCATGTTATCTGGTGGTTTATTACCAACTCTATTCTATGTAAGCTCCATGAAAGCAGGCACCTTGTTGCTTTTGTTTACTGACATAACTTAATGCTGACATTGATGCCTAGTGTAGTGTATGTATTCCAAGAATATTTATTGAAGAGTGTTTAGAGCAGGGACAATATACAATTAAGTATAATATCCCCAGTGCCTAATATGGAGACTAGTACACAGAAGTGGTTTTAAAAACATTAGCTAAATGAGTGAATGAATAAGAAAAAGTTCAAGAGATCTATTGTATTCCTGAAAATTCCTAAGAGAGTAGAATTTAAATGTTCTCACCACCAAAAAAGTAAGACAATGCATATATTAATTACCTCAATTAACCATTCTACAAGGTATAGATATTTTTCAATACATCATGTTGTACATGATAAATATTACTTTTTTTACTGGTCAATTATAAAATAAATAAAAATGAATTAAATGATTAATTTTCCATGCATGATTTAAAACATTTTTAGGGACATCCTTGAAGTAACCCAGAAATAATTCAGATCTTAATGGATCTATATAGTTCTCTAAACTCACTTCTCACTTTAGAAATATTCTAGATGAAAAGATGCCCACTAGCCTTTTTGACATCTCTTTTTGAAAGACTTAAAGCCATTGCAATTTCAATCACTAAAACTGAACCCATGCTCTTTTCCCCAAACCAGATCCTCTTTTAATATTTCCTCTGTCAGTAAATGGCATAGGCCAGAAATCCTTTCTCCCTTACATTAAGAGAGTAGGTAGGAAGAAACTGGTCAGGCAGTCAGTTAGGGTGGGTCCTCAGTTGATTTCTTTCAATCAAAAGAACAGCCTATAGGCATAAATAAAAGAACTTGCACAGGAGGGCTTGTTTAAGACATGGCCCCAGCTGAATAGATAAGGCAGGCCACACATAAGACTTGCCAAGACACGTCTGCAACGGAAAATTCCGCCCCCTGATACATGTTCAGTAAGGGGAACAAAGCAATATGGAGTAACTCAAGGTAAGGGCCTGCAGGCCCACTATGAGGACAGGGTGGAGTTACCAGAAATTTGTACCTTATGCAAACTAGATACACAGGCCCTCATTGGTTTCTTATAAAACATCTGTATTCAACTGTAAAATGGCAACCCTTTTTTGGTACACCTCTCTATGGCAGAGAGCTTTCTCTCTTTCCTTTGCTTATTAAACTGCTGCTTTAACTTCACCCTTGGCAGGTCACATTCTTGATTTCCTTGGCTGGCTGTGAGACAAAAAAACTTTGGAAAAAATTAGTTTGTAGTTTAAAAGAGAATAGCCCTTCCCAGAATAAAACTGCCTCTATGAATCTAATGAAAGGCCACCAGGTTAGAAGGATGAGAGGGGCCTGAATTCTGCTAAGATGTGGGTGTAACTAAATGATGACCAGCCATTATACTTGCAACTTCCCCAATTACTCCTGTGAATACTATTACTGTTGCAGAAACTCAGACTAGCTTTTTGAGATGTCTTTTCAGGATTTTTCATTTTAAATAACTGAATGGTCCTGCCCAGACCAGTAACTCCTCTGTGGCTTCCACCCAGAAGTAGACTCAGTGCATGAAAGACCATTTTCCACACCCCTAAGTTTGTATACCCAACCAATCAGCAGTACCCATTTCCTAGCCCCCTGCTTGTCAAACAATTTTTGAAAAACCCTAGCCTTCAAATTTTCAGGGAGGCTGATTTGAATAATAATTTAATCCAGCATCATTCACTCCTGTGACCAAGTCAAATCGCCATACTTTAGCATCTTGTCCGTCTCCTTTAAACACTTCTTATATCTGAAATGTAATATGTGGTCTTGTCGTTATTGGATTAGAAGCTATCTTGTCAACTAAACTGTTAGCACTGTAAGAGAAGGGTCTATCTATTTGGCATATAGGAGGAAGTCAATAAATATTTGTTTAAATGAATGAATGAATGAGAGGTGTATGAATCTGGTCAAGTTTTTCCCAGTACATTTGAGAGTAAACAGAGTTGGAGCCTGTGTTCTGGGATGGTCCTGGGGATAGGGAACAGCACTGAACCAGAAAACAGTGTTGTACAAGTATCAGTCCTGTTCTAGAGCTTCGTGCTTTTCACTAAAACTCATAAGGTCTTGCTAGTGCCTCATGGACTTACGTTTGGTGGAAAAGGGAAAAGTAGCATAGAAGAGATAAGAAGATCAACTTTACCTTTAATAAGAAAGGAGAGACAGATGGGTCTCAGCTTATTGTACTATGCCAACTCAGGAGCTAAGCACCACATCAGGCTTTTATTTAAATGCAGCCAACTTTAAAATGAGTGATATATTCTAAGAAGGATTAATCTGTAATGAGTATCCCTTAGGTCTAAGTGTTGAATAGCTCTTTCCAATAGTTTTAGGGTTCATTTACTATTAAAAAAATAAGCCTCCAAAGCAGTTTATCATGGTAAAATGTAGTACTTACAAATGGTATTTTCTCTTTCCCATTCTTGCCCAATGGTGAAAATCTCAGCTGCTGCTGTTGCGACATCAGTTATAAAAATCTTACATTTTAGAAATCAAAAGTAAAGGACAAGAAAAGATAGGAAAGCAGGACTTTCTTCAGGAAGAAAATTTGGGACATGAAGCAGGGGTGCTGGGTGGGAAGCGGGGAAGACAGTTTCCCAGGCAGTCTTCCTCATACTGACTGATCTTCCTTTGTTATCATTTCATTTTGTTACCTCATCTGAAATTTATATAAAGCATGGTGCCTGGCATGTTGTTTGTCCTCCATTTTATTAGTTAATAGACATCAGCTTTAAAAGTTTAATTTCCTTTAGCTGATTATAAGAAAACGATAAATCCCATATACTCGAATTACAATCGATTACGAGGAAAGGGAAGGAACGCTGAGCTCTCCTTCACCATCACCACAGTTCTTCAAGGTAACACGGGAATCTCGAGGAGATCTCCAAAGACCACAGTTTAAGGTTGCAGCACTGGCAAACAGCAAAGCTAGACTCCTGTTTATGTCTACTGTACCCAAGACTTTCATTCCCTTCTATGTTTGCATTGCTTCCAGCGTGAAGGTGATACCAGTTGCACTGAAAAAATAAATGATATCACTGGGAGAAAGGTTGCATGTGATTTTGAAATACAGTTATATTTTGGTAGCTATTACTTAAACTACTCTGCCTCAAGTACAAGATATATTATGGTCGATTGAGGCAATGTTTCTGCATGCCAAAGGATGGGGTTGCCAGAAAAGGTTACGGTGCAAATAAGAACAAAGAATCTGAAGAATACTGAACCAAAATATGGGGGAGAGAACTTTTCATTTTTATCTTATACAACATAAAGCCCTTACCCCAGAGCCTAGAACTAAATTGGTATTTGTGGGTTCTTTTGGGAACTTAACTACCACCCATAATGGTATTTCTAGGAGATGATCATCTCCTAATTTCAAATGACTAACTTGACTAATTTCGTAACAGATGTTCAGCATACATTCTTTTTTCTAACTGGGGAATTGCCTGTAATTTCTCAGAACACACTTATACGTGCATAAAAATGTATAGTATTTGTGTAAGTCAAAAATAGAGCCTACATGGCTACATCGTACCTCACTTAAAAGAAACTTGCTCCATTTGGAAAAAGGAGAGAAAAATTATTGTCATTTATAACAAATTTTCCTCTTGTGTAGGCTTTGGAAACATGTTGTTAACTAGTGAATAGTAATCAGGAAAACTCCACAAATGTTGAAGTGGAAGTTATTAATTTAATTGAATGTACTGTACTCTTTTACTTCTGCATTTGCCTCATGGATTAAGGTTTTATTTATTTGGTTTCCTGTGCTTGTTTTTAAGTCCTTGAGTTGTCTATTTTTCAGAGCCTTAGATCCCTTAATTGATTGCATTTTAACTGCAAATAGGCAAAATTCATGCTAGACAACACTGTAGGACTTAGAGGTCTATTTATATGCTTATTTAAATCTCTGGCATGAGTAGGTATTTACAGCATGCCTTGGTTTGTAAATATTAGTTTCTTTATGGAATGTAACTGTGCCTCTTACCACTAGAATGAACTAATACCATCTATCTCCCTCTTCATCTTTAGATATATTATTTACCCAACTTCTAACTTTTCCAATGTAAAGTAACAATATCTCACTACAATAAGAGAATTCATAAAGTATAAAGAGACTACTTTTAAAAAAATGTTTTAAAAACTTAGTCCTTTTGATTAGTAACCAGCCTTAGTACCAGGAAAACTTCAAAGTGTTCTCTAAACATTGAATTTTCATCTGTGATGCTGCAAGCCTTAGTTCTCATCTTTCATGCTTACCATCGCAATAACTTCAAAAGGATAAAAAGAAAGAATGGTAATCTCTCAAAGCAACCTTGTGGTCAGGCCAGTAATCATGTATTTAGCTATCATGCATTCACAACTATATAATTGCCTCATTAAATTGTGTTTTAATAAATATAATAATTAACTTTTTTTTTTTTAACAAAAAAGCAAACACTCAAATCACTCAGAAATGAAATCCAGAGCCCAAGGGATTTCTAGAAGAAAATGAAAAAGAATTAGATAGCGTCAAATATAGACATCTTCAAAGGGAAAGAGATCATTTAAGCTTGCTTTTTACTTACTGAAATATGTTCTGCATATTTTATTGTTTTCATTATCTTGCTTGTTATAGTCCAGCCAGTGAATGTTCAAAGAACATAAAATCCTACAAGTAAATAAACTGAATATAAGTGAATTTACAAAAAGATAACAATTAAGATCAAAAGTTTGACATGTAAGCTTTGATTATGTAAAGCAATTGTATTTCTGTTGGTGTTCTGGTATTAGATGATTTATCAGGAGAAGAACAATTCAGAAGTTTTAGGCTTCATGACATTTTATTTTCATGTTGAATTTTCAGAGTATAAGTAACTTGGAAATCTTATCTCAATCTGCATAGTATTGTCAAAGTTTTGGGTCATAAATCCTTTGCAGAATTAGATTGTAGGCATTCTGGGTCAGCGTAGGAAGTTATAGTAGATACTAAGATTTGAACAAAAATTAGATATATTGCCACAGATAATGTGATCAGCAATTGGTAGTTATCTGAGGAAGTACTGAGGAAACTCAAAGAGTGGGTTGTGAGTTGAAGTAGTTGTGGGTTGTGAAGCAGTAGTCTAGTCTCATTTGTGAATTCAGATTTGTATATATATCAGGAAATATCCTTATGCCAGCAGTTTTCTAAAGCTCTCACGTGAATAAAATGGAAACAGCATTTAAAAATTAAAAACGTAATTCTTTCTATAAAATTCTATATAGAAGAAAGTAATTTATTTTGATAGTACAGGTAAGAAATAGTTTTAAAAGCTATATTGACTGGCAAAAAAAAAAAAAGGCAAGTGTTTTATAATATGATGATACAAAGAAAAAAAAGAGAAATTAATGGGAGTCATTAACTATTCTCAGTGAACATATTTCTCCCTTAAATGCTGGAGTTTAAAAGTTATCTTTTTAGATGATTAGGGTATTATCTAGATCAGTGCTTCTTAAATTTATGATGCATAGAGGAAGCACCCGGGCATCTTGTTCAAGGACAGGTCCTGATGCATGTGGGGTGGGATCTGAGATTCTTTGCTTTGAGTAAGCTTCTAGGTGGTGCACATGCTTGCACTTTGCACCACACTTTGAGTAGGATCTGGATCCACCTTTCTTGAACCTACAACCTGTCAATCTCTCAAATCATGTGTACTAAGAAATACCTGCTTTTTGAAGAAGAACATATATTTGGAGGGTTTCTGAAACAATAAGAAAAACTGGTAAGTTTTAAAATACAGAAAATTGTAGTTCCAATTTTAGCAGTCCATTTTTACCATCAGCCTGTTATATAAAATAGGTGAGTAGGGCAGATTAAAAATGATCTGTTTCTAAATATTCATGTTAAGTGTGGGGCTTAATCAGAAAGA
This sequence comes from Cheracebus regulus, assembly GCA_963574635.1. Classification (NCBI taxonomy): domain Eukaryota; kingdom Metazoa; phylum Chordata; class Mammalia; order Primates; family Pitheciidae; genus Cheracebus; species Cheracebus regulus. The sequence goes on from CAUYQU010090578.1 coordinate 82,999, forward strand.
CCTAATGGAGATCTTGGGGAAAGGATGTGTATGTGGATGGGTTGGTGTTAAAGTGCAGAATGGTCAAAGATGGGAAAAATAAGCAAAGGAAGGATGACAAGTTAAAAGGACTGTCCAGAGAATAGAGAAGAGAGGGCATTAGGCAACAGGCAAGGTGGATTAAACTGGTTAGATTTGCAGATGAAAATGGGAGTTGAGAGTAAGTGACAACTTAGTAAGTTTAAAAACCTAGCACTCTATAGATATCACTTCCACATTCTACCAATAATAGGAGACTTGTAAGTTAAAATAATTCCTCTGAAATCCTGGAGAAATAATCCTAATATACATCCATATATACATATATGTATATATTCATATGTAGATCTATGTCTGTATTAAATTCTAAATTTCCATCAGTGAAGTCATCAAGGAATAGTTTTTAGTTCATATATTTTCCAAGTATCGTTAGAAGAGACTCAGTAAATAGGGCATTAATATAACCATCAGATTTAGGATTTTGAAACTCCAGAAAACAATAAAATATGAGGAAGAATTTAAGCTTTATAAAAATGTAATGATTACCAAAAGTGCATAACCTGAATCTAACCATGACACAAACTGAAAGTAGGCCACAGTATATAAAATAATTGGCTTATTCACTTTAAAAATGCCAATGTCATGAGACTCAGAAAAACACAGATGCATGTGCACACGTGCATGCAAGTGTGCATGCACACACACACACACACACACACCCTTAAGAACTGTTCCTGGTAAAAGGAAACTAATGAGATGTGACAAACTGGACATACTTTATGATAGTGGATTTTGTATTGTTAGAAAGGACGTCGTTATGGCAAATCGGTGCATCCTGAATAATGTCTGTAGATTAGATCATAGCATTGAATCCGTGTTTAGTGCCTAACTTTGACAATAGTACTGTGTTGTTTAAGAGAATTCCTTGTTTTTAGGAAATGCACACTCATACAATGAGGGGAAGAGGCATCATGTCTGCAACCTACTTTCAACTCTTATGCTGTTTGGTTCAATCACATGCGTGTGCCTGTGTATACACATTTTTCATGTTTTTATATAAAATACATGTGTTTATATAACAAAAATAAAAATTCCATAGGTTTTTTTTGACTGCATTGAAAATGGTAGGAAGTGAGGTAAATATTAGAGAGAAAATTAAGAGCAGGATATAGGTCAAACATTTTGACAGGTATCAGCTGACTTCTGTTCTTCTATCACCAATCTCCATACACCAAGGAAGAAAAGGTTTTCAATATAACTGTAAATTGTAAAGTAAAAACAAGGACATGATATCTTAGAAATAATGGCACCTGGTACCTGTTGACTCATCAAGTCATCTCATGTATCTATGTTCATATTGAAAAGGCAACATTCTTAATATCATCTAGCTCACTATTATGTCACTATTATGCAATAAACCAGTCTGGAACTTTACCCAGGATAAATCATGTGACATTTATGTTTGCATATTTTTTAGTTAAAGTGAAAATAAGCTAAAAATCTGAATTGAAGGTAAAAGCAAGGGGAAACTTGGTTTTTAAGGAAATGATGGATAGGATGTGATAGCGCAACAATCTTTGAGAAAGAGAAGACATGAGATCACTGGAGAGGGGCTGCCTGACAGAAATGCAGCCTTCTAAATTCTAATTTTCGGAGAACATTGCTCCTGCGCTATCCTTCTATTGAACAAAATATACTCTTTGGGGGTAAAACTGTGTAAATGGGATTGGCTATATTGTGATTAACATAAGCAAGAAGGAGAAAAACGAATCACTTATACTCTCAAAGCCCATACTTACAAAGAGAAAACAGGCACCAATCATTGCTGCTTTGACTGTTACATCTAGATCTGCAGGAACATGAATTCCGAAATTGTCAGCGTTTGTGAAGACATTATTTACAAATCCTGACCAGTACTTTGAAATCTTCCCAATTGTAAGCTTTTCATTAACGGTTTTCACCTTTAAAAAGAAAATAAGTATTACATTCGAAAGTGAAAAAAGTTGGTTTTACATTTCTGAGAGTGTTTACTTCATGAGAGATTTGAATTATTTTATTTGTCATCTCCAAGTGACAAGTCCATGTTACTCATTCTATCATGTAAGCATGGGTTTGTAAATTTAGTTTTTCAGTTCAGTTTTTAGAAATTTTGCTCTTTTGAAAATTTTCTGATCCATCATAATTCTTTTCTTTTTTGTATACAGATGGAGAATATTATCACAATAAATAATTAAGGCTCAACCACCACAAGATGGCAGCAGGTACATAGTTCAATTGTATGATCTGACCATAAGGCAATTCCTTTACCTGAGGCCCGGATTTTAAACCTGAATTATCCATCTTAATAATATAAAAGAAGATATATTTAAAAAATATTTCAGAAGAAATTAAATTAATTTCTAGGCATGATTTGTAAACTTTCAAATTCCAGTTGCTAAGATTTTATAATTATTGAAACATTTAAATATTATTAGCCATTATTAAATCACATATTTATATTATACTCAGACATTTATTATGTCATTCCTTTTTAACAAATCCTAAATCCTATTTTTGCAGTAAAAAAAAATCCTCCTGGCTAATGTATCATATGGAAATTAAGACCAACTTGACATCAAAGTCTATCAGTCTTTCTCAGCTAGAAGGAGTTTACAATTCAACTTTGTCAGCTATTTGTTTATTTACTCTACTTCCCATCCTAATGCTGAAAGTAATTCAAGAAAAACTATCACTTTTTACAGGGTAGTAAAAGATAGAGAATAGAGAGGGTTACTTAGGACATATCCACAGCATGATGACTAAAACACTTATGTTTAAAGTCCTCCTCAATCATATTACTCTTAGGAAAGTCATGACAAATCCTTTGATAATAGGGTGAAGTTAGAAAAGCTCAGTTTGCAAAATTTGCTTGTATTCTATATGAACAGTGTTTCCTGAAGTCCTGAAAACTGAATGTCCTTGCTGAGATATATATGTATGAATGAATGAAAAAGAAATATACACTTTCAATTAGATTGTCTCCTCTACCTAAGATGTATATACAGGAAAATCTGTTAAGATATTTTATATTGGTACAGATTGAATTGGCAACTTTCTATTTTTTTAAATATTCAATTTATACAAATATGAGAGTAAAATTTTCTTTACAAAACTAACTTAGCAAGTCTTAGAAACATGGCTTTTGAATTAATGCTGTTTTAATGCAACGTGCTGCTAAAATGAGAACTAAATTGGGATATGTGATCACAAGGGCTATAGGAAAAAAATGCATAATTTAGGTGATTCTAAACTATATATATTTGCTTTATGCCATGTGTCCTGTGATTCTACATAAATCATACACACTGAAAAGAGAATAATGTTCTAGTTTTCAAAATCAGGAAATATTGGTTACCTTAAAAAGGCAAAGCTATGTGTACAAAAAATTTTGATGTTCAAAGTCTTGGACATATTAAAATAACAACACACTGTTCTAAGCAAAGAGATATACTAGCTTTGCCCATAAAACAAATAGACGTGTATTTAGCTAAATATACTTCCATTACATTCAATTTATTAAAATTACTTTGAATAATACTTATGACTGCTCTATGACAGATATGATGGCCAAGGTGATATATTTTTGTATTATTATTTTTTAAATGTCCTTGGACTTGGTATCTCTGGATTTAAAAATTCCTATTCTTAGCATGTACAATATTCTTAGCATGTACAAATTACATTATATCACAAAGATGTTATTTTCTAAACTTATTTGAGATGAAATTAATTTGGACATTTAAAAAACTGAATTATGTTGCAAAAAAAAGTCAGGACCTAAATGAAAACTTATTTTATTTTGTCAATTGTACCTCAAAATCCACATCGCCAAAACAGCCACATGTTGCACAAGGACCAACAATTTTCAAAATATCTTCTTTGTTTGCGTTTTGTATTGTGAATTTAGGCAGAAAGGGGTCCCACTTCTGTGCAACATAACCAACTATTGTACCAGGAGGGGCTTGGATTTCTAACTGTAAAAAGAGAAAATAATAAAATAAGATTTTCTTAGGTTATCATATTTTAATTTTACTATAATGTCAATTTACCTATAAACAATATACAGTTATGAAATTATTTTGATATTCTACAAATCATTCTAAATATCTGCTTCTAAGGATACAAAGCAGTGGGGTTTTATAAATATTTTACAGAAAACAAATTCACTGCATAAATATATGTTTGGGACTGTGCATTAAAAGTCTATGTCTTACTTCCCTAAAGAGAATCTGCCCCAGGACTACCTTCTGACCCTGGGATAGTGGCTTCTTTGCAATTTTATTCCAAGTACAATAGTTGGTGAAGCACTGAAGCTGTTCGTATGAGGTAACTTACATTACTCCTTCTAGTTGTAGCCACAACACACATCTATTTTAAGTCTCCTTTATCAATTATTGTGTATTCATCCTTTTTTCTCTCAGATTATCTGTTTTTAATTAAAAACAAATGCTTCTTGCAGATTGTAATAATTAAACACCGGTTTGATTACTGGTTCATATCTTCCAAAGTGTTAGAGACTAGTAGTTGAATTTTTGCATCATCAGGCATTACTTTAGTATTTGAGTCCATTATCTTTACATATTTACGTAACTCAATAAAATATTTTGTAAAATAAATTGGGGGTGGGTAAATTTTTTTAAATGTTTGCTTTTAAACCAAGCCATCTCTCCGTCATTGGATCTCATTTTGACTTTTCTTATTAAGTTCATAGTCTTATGCATATGTCTGTAATGTTCTTGGATAGATAAAAGTGATTTCAACTAGACTGCTTAGAATTAATATAGATCTGTTCTGGGATCACTTTTGAAGTTACTAATTTGCTTTTGACCAAATTTTTAAAAAGTTACTAATAGGTATCAAAATATATATTATGTTTAATTTATGACACTGGACTACTATTAAAGAAAACAATTATCAGAAATTTTTAAATGGGCATATTTCTGTGATCATAATGACTACACTATCTTGGGGCATATTAATATTAAATATCCTCATTAGATGAAAATTCTTGGGCTCCATGCATGAGCACTTCAGTCATCTTATCAATTGGCCAGATGCTTGCCTAAAAATAGTTGAAGAATTAGCTTTGATATATGTTATTAGAAACTTTCCTAAATAACTATCTTTCATATTAATATTTTCTCATCATCCTAAGGCCAGTACTTATCCACAGGTTATAACAGAGAAGTTAAATTAGTACAACTGGATCTTAAATTAGTACACCTGGATCAAGTCCTACCTAGGATATTTCTCAATTTCTTGAATGTATAGTCAGAGGCTAGCCACCTCCATTCTCCTTCCTTGACTGCAAAATGTAGAGAGTAATTATTTCTAGTTGATAGAGATGTCATGATTCTATTCTTGCCCATGAATAGAATGTTATGGTATCAAAGCCAGTAAAGTAAGTAAAAGTTCTGTGCCAATTTAACTGCATATGTCAATGAAAGTTATTATTACAGGTCTACTAAATAATAATGTAAATCTATTATATATTAAAATAAAATAATTGAATTATTCCCTCTAGAACAATACCCATTTATGACAAAACCTTGGGCTTTGTCATAAATTGGTAAATGCAATGTGAGATTACATCCTAAATTATAATACCTAACCAAGAGAACACCTTAGAGGAGTTTAATATCACTTAGCACTTCCTGGACTTTGCTCCAGTTAGAAAAGACAAAGTTATACATGCCCAGTGGTAGAACCTGTAGACATTACAATTACATGACTACCATAGAGATTCCAGAGGTGTATCTCATGTACATGATGCATGAGCTGTCCTCACCAGTTTATATCATGAAAACCACCATAGTTTTTGGTTGGAAGGGAAAAAAGTTTAGTGAATCACCAGATCCTCAAGCTGATCTGACCCTAAAGGAACAACATACTATTAATAATTAAAACAATTGACAGGTTGATTGCCCCCCTGCTCCAGATGAATTACTCTAAAAGAAACAAATGCTAATCTTAAAAAACAAAAAAGACACCCAGAGCCAGTGACTAACCTCTTGCAGGTAGCAAGGGCACCAGCAGCTGTTGCATCTCAAGGGCCTGTTCACTGTAATGACCTCTCGACCTGAGTTATCTGTGATCCTCAGGGTGCAAGATCGCAGAGTGGAACAGAAAGTACGATTGAAGCAGATGCTTTCCTCCACTGCAAAGTAAATTCTTTGTCCTAAGTTGTTTTTAATCTCATATTTGTTGGAGGTCTCAGTACCAAGTATCACTGATGGAGCAAAAAAAAAAAAAAAAAAAATCATAAAAACAATTTTTTTCCTTAGCATTGATAACTTTAAATGAAGGGAAGATGTTATTAAAATAATGCAATGTCTGATCAATTATTAAGTATATGGTATCTTCTTCGCACAAATTTATTTCTGTGCTCTAAATTTTTAAGACTTAGCCACAGAAATCAAAGTAAATGGTAAGAATGAAGCTATATAATTAATTAATGTTTATTCCAGATATATGACCTACTTGAGAATATATAGTGTACCTTCTTAACTAAAGGACAAAACCTGTAAAGAATAATTTGTAACTCAAAAATAATTATATTATTATTATGGAACTATTGTGACCACTCATGGTGATAATAGTGATTTTATCTAAATTATTTGTCTGGTAATATATCTAAAGTTGCATGCTATCATACTATTTCAATTTTTACATATTTTTAGGAACAGTATAGGTCAACAAAAATAGAAAGTACTTAAGTAATTTGAATCCAGTTAGTCATGCTTGTAAATTTGTAGAGTCTTAAATAATTTGCCTTTTTGGTAAATCACTGATAAAATGATAAAACCATAGCATTTTGTTTTGATGAATTTTTGTTATTTAATCAAAACTTTGACTTCCATTTTTGAAATTATTAAGAAAATTAAATAATTAACATTCATGGAAATGATCAAATACCTTTTACTATTTTAAAGTAGATGGAACATCAGAATTTGAATGGCAATATCACCAAAGATTCAGAGTTTTATGCTTCTACTTTTATCTAAATAAGACTAATAATTTTACTTTCAGCTTTTAATAAAAAAAGACCTAGTACTCTTTTTGATCTAATTCTATTCTACACGTTTTCTTTATTTTTACAACATATTTAGATGTAAAGAAACTTCTGAAAACAAAAACATTTTCAACAGTTTTAATCAATATGGAATATAATGCACTTACTTCCAAGCAGCTCCACCTGCTGGTGTATAATTATCAGGTCTAACTGTAAAGGATAACACAAGGGAAATAAAAAGTGTTACATCACAATACATCAAAAACCTTTGGAGATACTACTATTATCCTACTTACTATATTAACAAAATTAGGTGATTTTCATGCTTTCTATTAGAAAAATGGTTGAAAATATCTTACATTTTATTATACAAAATAATGTGAAATATTTTTTATTTAAGTAAAAATTTAGAAGAACCCTCAAAATTCCAAGGCGGAATTGAGCAAGAATAAGAATGGGAACAGGGCTGGGTGCAGTGGCTTATGCCTATAAAATCAGTACTTTTGGAGGCCAAGATAGGTAAATTGCTTGAACCCAGAAATTTGAGACCAGCCTGGGCAAAATGGCAAACCCCTGTCTTCACAAAAAATACAAAAATTAGCCAGGTGTGGTGGCACACGCCTCTAGTCCCAGCTGCACTGGAGGGAGGGGAAGGTGTGACGATCACTTGATTACTGGGCGTTGAGACTGCGGTGAACCATGAGCCAGTACACGCCAGCCTGGTTCCCAGAGGGAGACCCTGTCAAAAAAAAAAAAAAGAGACAGGAGCAGAATTAAGTCCTGTTAACTCTGCGATAATAAGAAGATTAGAATAGATCTTGGAAACAGGAGACTGTGAAGATTTTTAAACGATCTCTGAATTATAATGCTTAAGATGTTTTAAAACTCAATTTTCTTTTTTTTTTTTTTAAGACGTGAAACAACACAATAATGATTTAAATGTCTGGCCTTGCCTCTTAGCCTCTGCCTACCTCTACTGTCACTCTGTCAAACTGCAACTCATTTCTCTCAGTGATAGAATATATTCGTTAAATCCGAAAGGTTATTGTATATATGTTTTTTTCATTCACACTTTCACTTGGACTAAAAAACAAACAAAAAATTAAAATCCTGTTGATGCCAACAAAATACCAATTTAAGTCAAATACATGTTATGGCACTAAATACATTACAAAATTTGCCTTATGTAATTAAAAATAAAGTTAATTTACAGAGATAAAGTATCCTCAGATAGTTGAGAAATGACTTAAATTTAAAAGTCTATAATGCAAATTGCTTTTTAAAGAAAATATGAAGGTTATATTTTATAAAGAAATTTATTTGTGTTTATTTTGTTATTATTTTTATTTTTTGAGACAGAGTCCAACTCTGTGGCCCAGGCTGGAGTACAGTGGCAGGATCTTGGCTCACTGCAACCTCCACCTCCTGGGTTCAAGCAATTCCCGTGCCTCAGCCACCCGAGAAGTTGGGATTACAGGCATTTGCCACAACACTCGGTTAATTTTTGTATTTTTAGTAGAGAGACAGGGTTTCGCCATGTTGGCCAGGCTGGTCTCAAACTCCTGGCCTCAAGTGATCCACCCACTTCAACCTCCCAAATTGCTGGCATTATAAGTATGAGCCACCGTGCCTGGCCTATTTGTGTTTATTTTAAATCTAATATTCTGTACTCGAAGATCCAATCACGCAAAAACATGAACACTGAATATGCTGCTGATCATTGTATTTTCTAATGCTTCATTTTTCATTTCACCTTAAAGTTTTCTTCACCATTCATATTAATAAACTCACCAGTAACTATTAAACTGGCCAGTCATTACTAAAATTTGGTATTGATTGGATATCATAATCTCAGATAATTTGAAGCTACATTATTTCCCTCATTCTGCTTGTATGTCCTAAGGTGAGGGTAAAACTAATATCATTTTCTCTATTTAAATATTATTATTGATAAAATAATATGTATAGCCTATTTTTTTAAGATTCACAAAAATATTTTTCCAAAAATAATTTATGATCTAAGATATCCTAAAACCTAAATTAACAATAATTACAAAGTTTTTATTAGAAAAAAAAACTAGACTGTCTTCAGTAGTGTACTACATTAGTTCTGTTCTCTTTTGGGGAAAATAGAGTGGTAAGCCTCAATAAGGATCTACATGATTATTTAGCAGTAGATCTATGCACAAGTAACTTAGAAATGGAGATCTGTGGGGTCAAAAATAAAGTGGGAGTTTAGGTACTTTGAATACTGATGTCATGAATCAAGTTTTACTGTTGAAATTTAGAACTATTAATTGAAACCCAGCTGACAATGAAAAAGGTGGATTTAATATCCAACAATAGCAGTTTTTTAAAAAAAAAAATTGAATAACTACCATAAGGTAGTCACTGTGCTAGATGTTTAGACAGTCTCTGATTTAATCCTTACAAAAACTTGGAGAGATAGATATCATTAATTTTAAATGTAAGGAAACAACCCCAGAGAGATTAAGTAATTTGCCCACTAACACGGAACTTGTAAATGGCCATCAATTCTGACATGCATTCTACTGTGTTTCTTTACTGACATCACTACACTAAATTTAGGGGAAACAAATCTTAAGTGACAATATGGAACTTCAGTACCTTTTCTATTTTCTTTACTCTTACACCCTCCCCACCCTCTGTAATAACATTTGATTTGCTCTCTCTGTGAAAAAATCTCCTGGATTTAAGGGAGTTGTTTTTGGTTGTTCTTGTCACTTTCTTTAAAAATCACTTAGCTACTTATACACCATGGCCCAAAGTGGCATTTTCCATTCTTTTCCTATTGATTGATAGACTAGGAACTTTGGAAACTTTAAACAGATTGAATTATACATTTAGGTGTCATGGCAAGTAAAACTTAACGCCTTAAGTATAAAAGCTGTAGAAATGAAAATACAATGGTAGGGTTAGATGTATGGCTTAAGAATTAATTCTTTTTTTTAAAATCAAGTTGACGGGTATCAGTGATTCAGGCTGATACATGAATTTCAAAGTAAATTGTATTTAAAACATACAAAGTCTATGTTTTGTTGACTCTAACTCATTACTCTTATCTATAGGTGACTATAATAATTATTCTTTGACGCTATACAGTAAAATGTTATTGACTGTATGAACATGTAAACCCAAAAGAATCTATTAATTTTATTCTTAGATTTTATATTCATTATATAGTTAAACACTCATATATGTATATTTTCAAGTTGTTCTTGGAAATAAGATTTTCAATACTAATTGGATGGACTTGATTAAAAGAGAGTAGATAATTTTAAAATATTTTATTTCAATTTTTTAATTTAGAAATATATTTATTGTATATTTCCTGTTTATTCATTGATTAATGTGCTATTTCCAAATGTTCGTTAGTTTTATTTGATTTTTGTGGCTTTTAGAGAAAAGTTAGCATCTAAAAATTCATTTTATATTGTGCCTCTTCCAGACTCATGGCATAACACTTGGGAAATGCTCATTCATCCTTTTATATGTGCACTGCTTTAAATAAATAAAATAAAATTTCTCTTAGTATAAAGTGAGTAAATTATCTTTTCCTTTAGAAGTAGAATATTGAACAATTGGTGGCATATTTTTCTTTTCTAGGAAAGATTAGCAAAGGTATATTTTTGGAAAATTTATTCCATGTTAGAACCCAAGCCAATGGGCTCATATCTCTATTGAATGTAACAAAAATGTATTTATGTCAAGCATCTGGCTCCGGGTGTGTCATCATTCATGAATGGAAGAAGAATATGTGATGACCATATGTGATCATCAAACCTCAGCCCTCTGGCACTGGTATATCACTTTTATACTTGGCAAAACCTTGTCTGACAACATTCCCAAACAGCTTGCAGCAGTTAATCAACTCTAGTCAGCTATTACAGCTGATCCTTTCTGCAGATGGAAGATGGTAGGTTTGCATTTCCAGCTCTTTTACATATCACCCTGAGCTCTCCAGTCTCTAAAGTACATTTGTCTGCCAGTGGGTTTCTGGAGAAGGCATCTGCAATTATAAACATTTTCCCAGGAACATATGCTGCATACAGCTTAAACCCTATCAGGCATAACAGAAATCTCTTGTACCTTAAGGGAATTAACACAGAGATTTGATTTTGATAAAGGAGATAGACTTTATAGTTTGAAAGAATGCCAAACAAGCTGAAAATTGCAGCAGATGTGCTGACATCTCAATATTAGTGTAATTGTACTTCTAATCTTTTTTTTTAGGATAAAATACAAAAGCAACCATAAAGTAGTATACTATACATACTTTAATAGCAATAGCTATTTATATGCCATAAAATTCAGATAGTCATATTTTGATTGATTTATTATAAAGGCTTGAATCCTGCCTACTCTACAATGACTAGAACAGCGACTATACCCTCTTTCAAGCAAATTGGCCTGGAGATGCACTGGTATCAGCAGATAATGTTCACTTTATAACTGCTTTCTCTTGGGTTTGTGTCCTCCCTTTGAGATTTGGCTGAAGACGTTGAACTCTCAGCTCATTGCAGATGTCTCTCCCAAGTACTTTGAACCTTAACAACCTCTCTCTCTTCTATTCACCTGCACAAATTACAGTAGTGTGTTTATTGGTCATTTGTACACTTACACCTTGCATTAACTTTCTTTTCTTTTTGCCTTGCTGATTAGGTTGCAGAACTTTTGGGTGAGAGGGGCTAGGTTTCATGCTTTTTATGTCTTGAGTGTAGCAAGTACTAGACAAATATTCTTTAATTAAGTAGCTGTAGGTGACTATATATATTAGAAAATTTCTTTTCTTTTATTTATTTATGTATTTATTTTTCTTTCCAACACAGAGTCTCGCTCTGTCATCCAGGCTGGAGTGCAATGGTGCAATCAGAGCTCACTGCAGCCTTGACCTTCCTGTGCTCAGGTGATCTTCCTACCTCAGCCTCCCTAGTAGCTGGGACCACAGGCAAATGTCACCATGTCCTGCTAATTTTTTGTACTTTTTGTAGGGATGAGGTTTTGTCATGTTGCCTAGCCTGGTCTGGAACGCCTGGCTTATCCACATGCCTTGGCCTCCAAAAGTGCTGGGATTATAGGTGTGAGCCACTGTGGCCTAGCATATTAGACAATTTCTTGAGGACAAATTTGCTGACACCTTGAACAATGAACAAGTGGATAAATGTGCTAAATAGCGCTATCAAAAATATTTAGTCTCATCATTCTGTCAAATAAATAAGGAGAATAAAAGTAGTAATAAAACACACTTTTTAAAATAGTATAAATAAATAAAATTAATATTTTATAATTTTATGATTTATAACGCTTTTCTCACTTCAGTAAATTATTGTAAATTATTGGTTAAAGTCTTCAATCTTGATTGAAAATCTGGGAATGAAGTTTGTATTAATTTTAAGGGGAGAAAATAGAAAGATAAAAACACCTGGCTTAAATATTCTAGACCAGGAGGGAGACTGACTGTTGGCAGGAAACTGTTTGGCAGAGGGAGACTCGGCTGCCATGCTTGGGTCACTGAGTTGGAAGATGAGTCAGGAAGGCTTTGGTCCGGGTCTGGAGCTCCAGGAAGAAAATGAGGCATTCCTCTTCTTTGGTTCTGGACATCTGCAAGAGAATGAAAATACCAATCCATATTAAATTTATGCCATTTTATTTAGTCCTTCCTAAAATATTTGTTACTTCTTTATTCATGGGGTAGTTTATCTCCTGCTTCTTGCTGCCTATCATTTTAATGCCCCTTTCTTTATTTTCACTACTCACTGCCATTACTGCTTGACCTCTAAGTTAGAAAAAAAGTAGTGCAGAAGACTGCTGTAGTAGTTGTGAGAAAAAGTTGAATTTAGTCAAGATAAATGACTTAAAAAAAATCTGCGTATGTGTATATGTATGTGTGTGTATATATATATCTATTATACACAATTACTTCCATATACTTACTGCATACAGATTTATATGCATATGTAAATTATATATTATATACATATATGAAGCAAAATGTGGAGAGTAATTATTGGTTGCTTTATACATATGTAAATTATATATTATGTAAGTACATACATATAAATTGATGTAACTTGCATATATATGCAGTAATATATTTCTATGTATTTATATATACTTATTTATATATTTATATTTATATTTATATGTCTATATTATATAATCAATAATAGTTTGAAGGTATGATTCCCTTTGTAGCTCACCCAATATTAGAAAAGATAAAAGATATTATAATCCAATAATTCTATAAAGTTTGACTAACATTTTTAGAGAAGACACCTGTTTTCTATATTATTGCCAGATAAATAGGTTACAATTTTAATCATCTCTCATTTTGAAGTTTGGGAGTTTGTTATTTACTTTGCATTGCTCTGTATAACATTACACATATCCCCTAATAAGGTGGTATATGCATAAGTCTTTTTGTGTAAAATATAAATGATAGCCTTTCTACTATTTTTTTTCTTCTTACATAACTACCATTTGGATATCTCTCTCATTAGATATCATTTTTTTCAAAGAATATCAGTATTTTTACTACGCATGTTTAGTAATCATCAGAGTGTTAGAGCTTTCACAAATGCATTCAGTTAGTTTATCAACATTATGCTGTTTTAGATTGAGTATAGATGTGAAGCAAGTTTTGTGACAGGTATTTTTTCAAATATGAGAAGGGCCATTATGAAGACCAGTAATTCAGATTGTCCTAAAGACATATATGAGAGAAGGGCAAGGAAACTGGTTCTGCACTGATAACAAGTAGGACATTTATAGCAGCTACACAAGGATTTGAACAAGTACTCTCATTACTCACATACCAAAATTGAAGTGGAATCTATGTAATTAGCAGCAAATTACAATGTTCTCACTTCAGCAATGACATTTAAATTTATGAATGTGTGTGTTGGGGGTGGACAATTATCTTTATCTTTTAAATCTCTGAAAAAGAAATTCTATAACTGAATTGGGTTTCCTTTGGTGATAGTAAATTTCCCATCATCAGGAAAACTCAAGCATATTCTGAATTCATTCATTCATTTATTCATGAAGTAAGTTCATTCATCCTTAAGGTTGTAAGAATAAACCGAGTTTATTATTATTAGCGTAGGCCCATTAAGTTTGTACTAGTCTGTGATTTTTAGAATTTGGACATGGTTTATGGTTAGGACCAAATAGAATAACTCGTCAAATGACCCCATTAAAATAGAGCTTCCTACTGATAATACTATAGCAGTTTGGTTTCCACAAGGACCCTCCTGAACTTCTCATCCATCTAGGGCAGATACAAAAGATATAGGCTTTAGACCTCCCCTTGCTCTTGAGAAGGGTTCCTGAATGGGATCCTAAGCAGTAAACCTAGAGGAAGACTATGTAACACTGTGTCAGATTTGGGAGAAGAGCTAATGACCATTAATATGGCAATAACAACTCAAAAATATTAAAAGGCAATAAACATTGTTTCTTTAGCATTAGTGCCAAATGTACTGTTATCACTTTAAGAAAAACACAGAGGCAAAATTATGATCTAGGGAAAAGCAGTACACAATGATAAAATTCAGAATAGTAGTCCATCTTCGGAAAGAGAGGATACATGGCTATTGGCTAGGAAAAGAACGTTGTGGAATCTAGAAATGTCTCTATCTTGACCTTGGTGGCAGTCATGAGTGTGTCCTTATTTTAAAAATCACGGAGGTTAGGTTTTGTGCTCTTTATGCACTTCACTGCACACATTATCTCTCGAATAAAAACCATGTGTAGGGTTCAATAGCTGGTATAAGATTATTAGATTCTCTCTCATTGTCAACTTCACTGTTAAAGGGACTCACAAATTACCCCAATTTTATCTTATAAGTTATGTTTGCGATAACAAAATGCAGTAGGTTACTGAGGGTTTGGCAAGTAGCTGTACATCCCCACTCAGGCCTGCAGGGCCTTAGGCTTCACAGCAGGTCCAGCGGCATTAATGCACTTAAGGCTCAGAGGATATTATGTCCAAAGTCTTTATTTAAGAGTAGAATATAAGTGAATCTCTGCCTGAGACTGTTGAGAGTCATCAGTACTTGGAGATCACTTGCTGCTTCTTCTGGGATTATAGTTCACATTGAAGCAATCTTTGGACACAGCTCTTGTTCAGTTTAAAGCATCCTGTTTGAGAGCAACTTGCTCTCAAATGGTGTTAACTTATACTAAGCCAGGGGGCTCCAGACCACACAAATGTTTCTTCAGTTCTAATGGCATCCAGTATTTAGACTGTCTTTTGGTTTAGTAGTGCTGGTTGATCTGCCCATGAAATGTGTGAAATGTCCAATTAGTCTGCATTCACTGGGAAAATGCTAATTGCCAATATAGCTACTGGGCCAGAGAACATGATGTTATAAATAATGTCTTTAAATGCAGTTGAAGAAAACTATCCACAAAAATGTTTTATGTAGATAATGGTGATAATCTGGCTTGCCGTCTTGAACAAGATATCTAATTCAAAAGAAAGCGTTGTTGTCACATATTCTCTTAAGGAGCATGGAGTCTCTAATAGATGTTTTATCCACTCCATGTGTTAAATATTTTGAGCCGGTTGCAGGAGTGTCAGTTTTCCACCTGAAGTTTTGCTTCTAAGTTTAGATGTAAGTCTTTATCATTGTGGAACATTACTGCTTTCTGGTAGATTAATCATATTTTGACATAATATTACTTTCCAGTCACAAGTTTCTTCAGAGACTCAGACCACCAGATGAAGAAGAAACTCCTTTGAATTTCTTGCTGGCTTTGAATTTCTATCTACTGCTTTAAAAATGTATAACTAGCTTATAAATATTTTATACACTCTGCAACTCTTTACCTTACAGGCTACAGTATTGCTGTAACTCTTATTTTATAAAGTGATGAAGTATTTTGGACTAAATGTCAGTGCCATTCTTAAATGAAAAGAAATACTTGTCAAGGTTTTTTGTTTATTTGTCTTCAGATAGAAAAAAAATGACACATATTAAATTCATGATTTTGCTATATCACATCTATATTTTAGAATTTGTGTAAGCTTTTCCAGTGATTCTGGGGGACCGAGGGACTGGTCTACACTAAAGGTTGATAAAAAATGGAAAGATTACCTCATTTGCTTCATATTAAATAGTGTTCAAAAGTATGTTTTGATAAAGGAAGCAAGTAAGCATACACATTTCTTTGAATGGATAGCTAATTTAGGATATTACAAATTGATATACTCTATTATCCCATCTGTAATTAATTTAAAAGGTTTCCACCAATTATGCTAATCATAATTCTTCATGGTAAGACTTTTCATTATAGTCTAGGCTTTAATAGTTCATTCTAACAATGAAACAAAAGCACATTATAATTTTATTTTTTTATACAGTTTCACAAATGTTTGTAGTAAGATTGCAACTTACTTTAAAAGCAACTACATCTCTTGTCTTTTGGGAACTTCTTTAAAGTAAGGTAACAGTAATGACATTTCTGCAATTTTAGGAATTTGAAAAAAAACTCACCAGTCTTAATTCCCAAAAGTCTGCTAAGTTATCGATGTGCTTAAATTAGATATTTTCTGTGTTTTATCTTTAACTTACCATAAAGAAATTTTTAAAAATTTTCTTTATAATTAATTCAGAAATACTTATTTCTAGCCCATCAAATTTAAGAATCAATAACTCATGTAATACTATTTATATTAAATGGCTATATAACATAATTTAAATAACAAATGGGAAATTAA
Organism: Cheracebus regulus; assembly: GCA_963574635.1. Lineage (NCBI taxonomy): Eukaryota > Metazoa > Chordata > Mammalia > Primates > Pitheciidae > Cheracebus > Cheracebus regulus. Next base: position 99,813 of record CAUYQU010090578.1, read on the forward strand.
AACTTAGAGAATATAACTCGATTGTTTGTAACTCAAAAGATAAATGCTTGATGTGATGGATATCTCATTCCCCTTTATGTCCTTATTTCACATTGCATGCTTGTATCAAAACATCTCATGTACCCCATAAGTATATATATCTACTATGTACCCACATACATTTTTAAAATTTCAATTTTTTTAAAAAAAACATTGAATTGCACTTTAACACTTTCTAACTTACGTGTGAAAAATTTTCTTCAAATCCCTTTAAACTTAAAATATCACCCTGACCTGTGTTTAACATTAACGATTCCCATTCTAAACTTTAATATGCAGCTTTTCTTATTAATTCACTATGTTTATATTCATAATAACTAAAACATCATTTACATCCAAACGTTTACAATCTATCAGATAGAATGTTTTAAAATTTAATTCAACATGCTTCTTGGAGTTAAAATTTTAAAATCACAGTGTTTAAAAGTGACAAAGGACAGCTTTTAAAGTACCAATCTCACTGGTTGTAACACATCCACAATTGTATAGTTTTAGTCATAAGAAAAAAATTATTATTGGTTATATTTACTCTTACCTTTAGAGGCCATGAAGATGTCTGAGTCACTTCTTCAAAGGCTGCCAGGTTGGAAAACAAAGACTTTTCTTGTTGCAGCAAGAAGAGAAAACGCAGCATGCATAAAACTTCAGAAGGTGTTGGTCTACCTCTTGTCAGCTTACGTATAACAGAGGAAAGGAGTGCCTTGCTGTTTCTAGACTTCTGGATTTTATCAGTTTGGACAACAGAGTGAAATGAAACTGTCACAAAAGTAAACACTGTTCAGAAACCATCATATAACTTTGGTGGCTGAAGGAATAATTTAAAAATATTAAAGACCAAAAAGGAAAGCACACAACACTCATTTTAAGTGTCCTGTTTTTAAACCAAGTTGTTTTTATTTTTATATTTCTTAGAATAGACATTTTGCATTACTCTTATATCAGAAATACCCTGTATTTCTAATTTCTAGAAGTCCCCTTGTCAGATTCTGTCATAAAACATCCTATTATGTGTAAATTTTTGACAATTCTTTACATGTTGAAAATGTTTGAACATTATTATTTGTATTTTCTGTTGGATTTATCTCCATCCCTTCAACTCAAATCAGATGAGAAGAGGATATATTCCCTGCAATTATGTAAATAAATCTTTATTTTCCTTTTTAATTGAATTTGATTAATCAGAGGCATTGGAATATACAAACCTTCAATAGCCTCGTAAAGCTAATTGAAATTTACAGATGATATTTAACTGTTGAATACTTAGGAAAGAAAACAAGTGCTGTAACCTTGACTAGACAGCTCATGTTTCTAAATGCAGCTGCCCAGGTGACCATGGAGATATTGCTCACCACGTCAGTTGCTCTAGATGGTATGATTCACAAAGGCTGAACATGCAGGATATATTGCATTATCAGCAACACTGCCTATTTCTAAAAATAGTTAAGAGACTTCAGGAGGTATAGCTGGTGATGAAAAATTATAAAGTCAACCTCACAGTTTGCAGACGGCCAGAAGTTTGACTTTTCCTTATTTGACAAAGAGGAATGGCTTTGTTGTTGTTGTTTTCTTAGTACTTGGAGTTGAAAAATGTTACCATTATTTAAGTTGTTATTTTGCAGAAAAGATGTATAAATATGATTAGTATTTTTACATTAAACTGTATGTTTCCTAGGTTTTTTCATGTTTGTCATGGGCATTTAGAAAAACTTTAATTAAAAAAATTAAGTTATTAACACTATCAAACTAGATATTTTGGATTGTGATCATAATTCACCAGTTAATTTTGACTGGTCTACACAGCACAAATTTTGGAATAAAAATAAAAACCTAAGTGAATTAAACATATTTGTGAACTCTACAGGGGTAACTATCTATGACATGGGCATGTGATGACAAGGGGGACTGATAAGATCTTTTAATATTTAATCTGCAGCGAGGGCTTTTCAGATCATTGAACCTGGTAAGGCTACTGGTGAGGTATAGTCAATGCCTCTTGCTTCCCCTGTGCCCTCTCCCTGTCTTCCCAAAGACAATGCCAATTGTTTTGGTATTTTTAAAAAATCGTTATTGCTATTATTATTATTATACTTTAAGTTCTGGGGTACATGTGCAGAACATGCAGATTTGTTACATAGGTATACATGTGCCATGGTGGTTTGCTGCCTCCAACACCCCATCATCTATATTAGTTATTTCTCCTAATGCTATCCCTCACCTATCCTCGCAACCCCTTCTATCCCTGCCTTAGCCCTCCATCCCTGCAAAGCTACAATTGACTTTCTTCACAGAATTGGAAAAAAACACCTTAGATTTCATATGGAACCAAAAAAGAGCCCACATAGCCAAGACAATCCTAAGCAAAAACCAAAAAACAAAGCTGGAGGCATCATGCTACCTGACTTCAAACTATACTACAAGGCTACAGTAATCAAAACAGCATGGTACTGGTACCAAAACAGAGATATAGACCAATGAAACAGAACAGAGGCCTCAGAAATAACACTACATATCTACAACCATCTGCTCTCTGACAAAACTGACAAAAACAAGCAGTGGGGAAAGGATTCCTTATTTAATAAATGGTGTTGGGGAAACTGGCTAGCCATATACGGAAAGCTGAAAATGGATCCCTTCTTACACCTTATATAAAAATTAGCTCCAGATATTTTTTACTTTTTAAAGGCTTGGTGTTTGCCAACCTGAGATCTCCCTTTCCTTCATTCCTTTCTTTTTCTCAGCTTTTCTCAAGGAGAGGCTCACAAACTCTGTTTAATAGAATTGTCCTAATACTGTGTGTTGCAGCCAGGAGATGCTACTGCACAAGCTGGTCTCTCTCCTGCTATTGCTGTTGCCATTCAACTTCACCTTCATAGTATGCAGTGCTCTTCTCCTAACACCTGCTACGTTCCCAGAAGAACCAGGACAACCATTTATTACTCAAGAAGTTCACACCATCCTCTTGCCTCTGTGCTGAAGCCCTTGATCTTTTCAAGAAGCATCAGTTTCACTTTGTCACCAGGCTGCAGTTTTTCTGCCCCCCTCATTTGATTCCATGAAATAGAGTCAACCTGATGTGGACATGTCTACTAGACAGAACTCAAGGCTTCAGATCACATTGAGAGCATTGCTGAAAAAAGCAGGAAACTTGAACATAAGTACCAGAAACCATAGGGTCAATGAGCTTTGCCTCTTCCCAGGAAACTCCATATTGGTCATCGCTCTCTCCTGAGTCTCTGGTCTGCTGCTCTGCTGTATGAGATTGCTCATTTACTCAGAATGATCGCCTTTCTGGTCCTGTTTCTTCTGAAACAAAAGGAGCCTCTTATATCCCCCCCTTTTTAAATTTCCAGCCAAAAGGAAATGGAAACAAACTGCACCATAATCTCTGCACAATTACCTTCTGCCCATGAAATATTTTCAGGACCTATCACAGCTATTTCTGAAGGACTGTTCATTCAATATTATAGTGATGTTCAGAACTTTACTCATTATTTAGTAGTTAGTATTTGACTCACATTTTAATGTCTGAAAGACACACCAGAATGGTTTCTCTCAGTACAAACTGAATGTCAATTAAATCTATATAGTGACAGAAAAGAACTGTTGCCTGTTATAAAACTAAACAAAACAAAGACTGTAATATAGATTATATTACATTACTGTAAACTGCATATATAAACTGTAACCTACAAGATTATATCTTAGTCCATTTTCTATTCTCTAGAATAATCTTATATCTTATTCCATTTTTTTCTAGAGAATGGAACATGGAGTAAGATACAATCTTATAGGTCTGGGACAGAACCAAGGACTGGATGAACTGGCTTTAGGAATACTATGCTAGACATATGGTTATTCTGTCTCTGGCTTTACTATAAAATGTATGTATACATACATAAATATACAAACATATACATACATATATACATATATGTGCAAATATATGGAGTGAAAGAAAATTGCTTGTTTTATTTTGAGTCATATAAGTGGTATTTTAGGTATAATTCTAAAATTTTATTCACTTTTTAAAAAATTCATAATACATAAAATTACATTTATTTTAAACCACTGCATGCTATTTCATTTTATAAATATAATGAACACAATTTTTGGCCATTGCCCTTTTAATGGACATTTAAATTATTTCCATTATGTAGAGCATTGTTCTTATGCACATATGTAGCAGTCTTTTGAAGGTATTAATTCAGAAATAAAATTTCTGGTTTATGGAGTATGAAGATCTTCATTTTTACCAGATAGCTCTGAATTGATCTTAAAGTACTTGTGCCAATTTACATTCCTAACATTAGTGGAAAAGAGCGCGTACTGCCACATATCCTTTCCAATACTGGCTTGGTCAATGTAGCAGAGGATGAACTAGGGGTCTTTCATTTATGAGGAGGTAGCATTAGAGGTCTTGATTACATTAGAAGCTGTGTAACATAAACACTTTGTGTATATTTTGTTTTTATTTAATCTTATACTCAATCGTATAAAAATAATAGCACATTTTGTGAATAATTTGTTATAAAAGTGACTGTAGAGGTGGGGATTGGTGTGTAAATGGACTATATTTCAGTGACGAAGAGCTCCTTTCATTCAGTGATGCCACTGGCATTATCTGGTAAAATATGAATCCATGTAAGAATTCAACCATGCAGCACCTAAGGCATGTATTTCTACACTTAAGTCTTACTAACCCTGGATTTGTAATTTTTCATAGTAAAATTCACTGTGGAGCTAGACAATGCATGTGTAAATAAATAAATAATAAAAATAAAACAAATATGGGAATAAACATTATTATAAATAGTTTTTCAGAGTCATGTGATTTATAACTACCATATTAAACATGTAACACCCAGTTTCTTAACGTAAATTGGATGTTTCTTTTCTGTGAATGTGCTTCTCTGTTAGCCAGTTATTCACCCTTTGTAAACCTCCTATCAATGTGCATATTTCAGTATCTTATTCAAACCTGCCCTTTTTATGCAGTGCCTCATTCATTTATTCATTTAGCAAACATTTACTAACTTTTTACTATGTACATGACATTGCCGAGCAAAGCAATATTTAGTGATGTGAACTCCACTCTGGGAAATATGTACTTTACTTGAGTATCATAATACAAGGATACAATATTAGAATTTTTTAATTTTTTAAAATTGTAAGTTAGTTACTACCTCCAGAAAATAAAATGATATACTCATCCTTTCTATAAAGCAAAAGACATTAGAATTAGTAATGTATCATTCAAATGAGAAATTCATTGTTTCACACATGTTAGATTTTTCCTTAATCTGTTTCTTTAAAACAGGAAAGTAATAGCTATTAAGATATTCTTTCTTACATAATGAGGATAGTAAACTGGATCACTCTTCTTAGCTTCTAATAAGAGATATATTTTTAAATTCCCTCTTTTTCTGTCTAAACTAATATTGATCCAATATTAATTCTTTAGAATGTGATAAAAGGAATCCAGGACACATGGTAGAATCTGTCTGAAAGATAATTCTGGAGCAGATATATCTAGGTCTCCATTCACCAAGATGACATGGAAATAACTTCTAATTTGGAGTTCTGTTCACAGATACAACATGGAACAAATGGTATCCCATTATCAGTAGATTGTAAAGTTCAAGACAGAAGCAAAAGTTTATTTTGTCTATAGAAGCTTTTTAAAAATTTTCAGCCTTATACATTTTCTTTGAGTGAGACTAGTGTCTTTGTCTTCTGGCATTTGCATGATTTGTTATGCACAATATAAACTTTTAATAGTTCATAACGGTACTTTTCTCTAATGAGTCTAACAAGAAGAGCAAATATTCTGAAAGGTTCTCGCATATAAACATTCTAGGCTATATTACAAGAAGACAAGATGGAAATTGCAAGCAGAAAACTGTCCTCTTCAGAGACATGAAATACCAGCGACTATTTATCTAGATATTCTTCAGAATATATGTTTGTGTATGTGTCTGAGAAAGAGAGATGAAGGGAGGGAAGAAGGGGAGAAGAGAATAATTTACAGCTACTAAGTAGATGGAGGGAAGAATTAAGATGACATTAACAATCTTCAGAGACCCCAATTCTTTCCACCAAGAATTACTGTACTGTTTTAAAAATCTCGTTATTTCTACTATTATTTAAATTATGTTTACCTTTGCCTTCGTTCTTGTGCTTTGCTCAGTGTGGTCACTTTGTCTTCCCAACATCTGTCTGCATCTTCAGATATCACCAAAATACTGCATTGTGCCCTTTGGTAGCTGCAGCCGACAGCCCAGCAGTGCTCTGCATACAACTGCCTTCATTGACAGCAGCCATATCATGCACAGCCAGTGCAGCTGCAATTCAGTGCCAGCTAGGCTATATAAATTGTTTCTGCAGCACATTTTCTTTGCATTTCCAGCAATGAAAATAAGCTTCTCTGAGATTGGATCCCTCAAGAGCAAAGTTTCCAAGAAATTGAGATAATTGTTATATTAAATATACATTAAATATATAGGCAAAACACATTAGAGTTAATTTATGCTTAATAGTGCATGTTTAATGTTTACTTCTGGTGCTATTTATAGGCTAAATCACTGAGAAAATGTTACTGCATTTGAAGGCATGCTTTGCTAAGCAGTGGCTAAAAGTGTGGGATGTGTCCGATCACCATGTAGAATCTTGCTTCCCTGAATGGAAGGTTACAGTTTGGTGGAAAAAGGTCTGTTTGTACTATTTGTGCATTTTTTTTTCTTGGCGTTGCCTAATGGAGAGAAGCTGCGAATGCAGGTCTTGCCCATTATCTGCTTTCCTGAAAAGTTTGTTGAAAGAATGAACGTCACTCTCTGGCTTGGGTCTTCCTCCTTAAGAATTTGGCTACATATATATATAGGGTTTTTTGTTTTTTTTTTTTGAGATAGGGTCTTGCTCTGTTGCCTAGGCTGGAGCGCAGTGACATGATCACAGCTCACTGCAGCCTCAACTTCCTGGGCACAAGTGACTCTCCCATCTCAGCCCTCTGAGTAGCTGGAACTACAAGTGCACACCACCATTCCCAGCTAATTTTACACACACACACACACACACACACATATATTTGTAGAGATAGGGGTTTCACTATGTTTCTCAGGCTGGTCTCAAACTCTTGGGTTGAAGTGATCCTCCAGCCTCAGCCTCCCAAAGTGTTGGGATTACAGCATGAGCCATCATGGCTTGAGCTTTGAAAAACAGATAAAAACTATGGTCTTGTTTCTGACTTCAAATTATAGTCATGATTTGAATATATATATACACACACATTATATATATATATGCATGCTATTGCATTTTTGGTTGGTATGACTACAAATAATATAGACTGCTATAAATTTTGGAAAACATGTTATTAAGATATTCTTTGCAGAATTAAATCATGATCAAATGAACATGGCAAAAAGTTAGGCTTTGAGATTTTTAGCTAACTTCAGATTCACATTCCTATTGTAATTTGTTGACACACACAATTTTGTGAAATTTTTTACCAGCATTTTTGAGATGGGGTTTTGCTTTTGTTGCCCAAGCTGGAGTGCAATGATGTGATCTTGGTTCACTGCAGCCTCTGCCTCCCGGGTTCAAGCAATTATCCTGCCTCAGGGTAGCTACTTTGTCTCCTGAGTTGCTGGGATTAAGGGTGCCTGACACCACACTCAGCTATTTTTTTTTTTTTTTTGGTATTTTTAGTAGAGACGGATATTCACCATGTTGGCCAGGCTGGTCTTGAACTCCTGACCTCAGGTGATCTGCCTGCCTCGGCCTCCCAAAGTACTGAGATTACAGGCATGAGCCACTGCATGCAACTGACCCATAGCTCTTAAGAGGGATCCATAAAATATCAATTCAAAAACATTTATTGAGCCTTTTGGAAGTACCATGTACTGTATTATGTTTTGAGACCAAGAAGATCAATTAAAAAATGCAGTGAGTTGTTCAGTACAGAAACAGCTATATAAACAAATAATTATGATGCAAAGCATAACATGTAAAAATTCCTATAAGTAAAGTGTGCATAATATAAAGAAGAGGACAACACTCTCTCTGGTGTTGGGGCTTTTGAGACTTCTTATAGGATGAGATATTTTACCTTGATTCTGAATAGTAGGAGTTTGTTTACCAAGTAGAGTAATAAAACACTAACACTTCAAGCTGAATGAATGGCATCAATAATAAATATAGAAATGAAGCTATAGTGGGTTTATTGTACAAATTAAGCAAACTCTTAAAAAGGTGCATGTAAATCAATTTAAAATATATTACTCAACTAAATTACTGTTGCCTACCTCATTTATAAAATAATTCATAAATTCCTATTTCAGTTTCTGTGTACACTGTTCAAATTCCATTCTGTTTCAAGTGAAGCACATTTTTGTATAGTTTTTTAACTGCCTTAGGCATGCCTTTCTCAATTTACTAAATAGATTCAGGCGCAATGCTGTCAGTAGAAATATATCGTAAGCAATGTAGGCAATTTAATACTTTCTAGAGATTACATAGAAAATATGAAGAAATACCTTAAACTAATTTAAATGATATATTTTAATTAACCAACTATTTAAAAACTATCATTATTTCATCATGTGGCCATAGGCACATTTGAAGTGTTCAGCAGCCACGTGTGACTATTGGCTACTGTATTGAACATGAAAATCCTGGTATATTGATCTAGTGAAAGACTTGGCTGGTGACAGATTACATGTTCTTTATTAACCTAATGTGTTTGCTTAAATGTAAGTGTTTGAAAATGATTTTGAACTTCAATTTTTAATTTATACTTTTAAAATAAAAGTAACACATTGATATGAAAAACTAACTTCACACTGTAAAATGAGAAATAAAAATTAAAAGTATTATCTTCCCCCCCACCAGTTATTTTCCCCCAAAACTTTACTTATTGTATATCTATTTTGGGTCGAAAATGTGCTTATAATTATATATGGAATATATATGTTATAATTTCTACCCATATGAAATCTTAAACAAATTAGTCTGTACAGTGCCCAATTCAATATTAAATGGAGATAAATAAGATACCATTAAATACTTACTGGAGAGGCAAAAATTAAAAGGACTGACAATACCAATTGTTAGAAGAATATGAAGCAATATTAGCTCTATATGCTCCTGGCAACTGTGTGTATTTCTACAATACTGTTGAAAACAGTTTGGCAATATTTAGTATATTTGAAGAGACATAGGCTCTGTGTCATAGCAATTCCACTTCTAGGTGTATAGACTTAAAAACTTGTATAGTTCTACCATGAACACTATGTAATATTATTTGTAGAAGTGTTGGTCATTATTATCTCAAAGGGAAAACAGCCAAAATGTCCATTTACCAAAAATGGCATAGTTGCATACCTATGTAATGAAATATTATTCATCAATGAAAATAAATGACCTATGGCTACATGCATATAACATGGGTATTATAGTCATGGTGTCAAATGAAAAAAGCAATTCACAGAAAACTGCTTATATGTATGATTCAATTTTTATATAATTTGAAATGACTTAAACCAATGACATGCCTGTATACTAAAACTGTACTTTTAAATATAAAACAAGCATATGGCTAATATAAATATCAGACTGATATTTAGTTACCTTAGTGGGGAAAGAATGACATATGAACAGTGTAGGGATCTACAGTTAGATTCTTAGTTCCTGGAATATATAATTCTTAACTGGTGTGGTTTGTAGATTAGTTTTGCCACTTTGGAGTGTAATCTGGCAGTCTGTGTATGTATATGGAGGGGACATATCTCAGTGAAATTCTTCCCTGGGCTCATAGAAGACCCTCATGATAGCTAGAGATAGTGAGAAGTAATAGGCAACTCAGGTGTTTGTAACTAAGAAAATGGACAAAAGTAAAATGTGATGAAGGCCCACTGTAGAACAGCATACAAATATTAGAAATAATGTAGATGTGCACACAATAACCTAAGTAGATACTGACAAAAGTGTTTAATAAAAAAGAGGAAATACAACAAAGTTCATTCTGTTGCTGGTATCTGACATTCCTTCTTACTTCTTAATGATTTTAGATCCTGGTTCTGTCACCATTTGCAATACAAGAATACCTTGTTTGCACTTTGCTTTATTGTTCATCAATTGCTTTTTTTTTTTTTTGCTCACAAATTTAAGGTTTGTAGCCCTGCATTGAGTAAGTTTATCAGTGCCATTTTTCCAATAGCATATGTTCACTTTATATACCTTTTTGGAAATTTTGGCAACTTTACAAGCATCTTCATTACTATTGTGTTTTGATAATACGTTATTAGTGATCTTTGAGTGACCATTGTAATTGTTTTGGGGCACCATGAACAATCAACTTACAAAATGGCAAGCAATAAATTTGTGCCTTCTGACTACTCCACCTATTGGGTGTTCTCCCATCTCTCTCCCCATCCTTAGGCCTTCCTATTCCCAGGGACACAAACTGAAAACAGGCCAGTTAATAACTCTGTAATGGCCTCAAAGTTTGCAAGTGAAAGGAAGAGTCACATGTCTCTCACTTTTAATCAAAGCCAGAGATAATTAAGCTTCCTGAGCAAAGCATGTCAAAAGCCATGATAGGCCAAACACTAAGCTTCTTGCACCAGTTAGCCAAGTTGTGAATGCAAAGAAACATTCTTGAAGAAAATTAAGTGAAATGACGTTATTACTGACACGGAGAAGGTTTTAGTGTCTCAGATAGATCAAACCAGCCACATTATTTCTTTAAATCCAAGCCTAATCCAGAACAACTTCCTAATTCTTTAATTCTGTGAAGGCAGAGAGAGATAAGGAAGCTGTAAATGAAAATTTGAAGCTAGCAGAAGTTGGTTGATGATGTTTAAGGAAAATAGCCATCTCCGTAACATTCAGAGTGCAAGGTAAAACAAGTCCTGCTGTAGAAGCTGCAGCAAGTTATCCCAAAGGTGTTTATTTATCCTAAAAATTATTTATCCTAAAATAATCGATGAAGGTGGCTATATCAAAAAATAGATTTTCATTGTATATGAAACAGCTTTTGACTGCAAGAGATACTAGATAGAACTTTCATACCTAAAGAGGAGAAATCACTTCTTAGCTTCTGATCTGGGCAAAGTAAATTGGAAGCCTTCTGGAAAAGGTTCACCATTCTATAATTTCATTAAGAAAATGATGCATGGGAGAAGGTCAAAATATCAACATTAACAGTTGAAGATAACTATTCTATAATAGATGCCATTAAGAAAATGATTTGTGGGAGAAGGTCAAAATATCAACATTAACAGTTGAAGTAAAGAACTCTCATGGATAACTTCATAATGTTGTCATAATGTTTTATTTTCAAGAAGGGCTCATGGGTTCATATTTTCTTAATTCAGGTGTATCTGAAAATTTCTTTTGCATTTATACTTGCTTGACAGAGTGATTGATGTAGGGAGCCACATCACCCATGGGTACCCCGAGTTCAGTGGCAACAAAGGATTGAGAAAAAGACAGATTAAGAATGCAGATAGTGGGACCAGGGAGCCATCACTTATTACTGGAGGCAATGAAAGCCAGGAACTTAGGTTCACCACAGTATTTATTGGTTACAATCACTTTGATCTTTAGGGCAGGGGTGGAGTGATGGTGGGGAGAGGATGACCTGATGGTGGGATGAATCAGTGAAGGGGAACTGAATCAGTGAGCCAGAGTGGTGTATCATTCTAAAGAGTGATAACAGTAGCAGTTTGAGAGTTTCACAAAACAAAAACAAGTGGTTATCTTTGCTTCTGAGGTGGTTAGCCTAGGTAATTCTCTCATCACTTCTTCCAGCAGCTATTTTCACAATCTCTCCTTACACTAGAATGAAACACAAGTGGAAACCATTGCTTTAGATCACAAAATTTCAAGAATGACTGATCTATTGACTGATCAGTTGATTATGGGGTTAGAGTTTGAGGGTTTAGGGCACAGCATAGGAGAGGGGACTGAGGTTGGTGTTAAGGTCCCTAAATCCTTGGCCTTGAGTGCACTCATGTCACCTTCTTTCCCTCTCTCAGAGGACTTGTGTTGTTTTTTTCAATGCTTTGTCTTCAATTGCTTTGACTTTTCCAGTTAACTCTGGGAGAGATCGTTCAATCCTTCTTTTTTTTTTTTTTTTTTTTGAACATTCTTCCTTCTGAGGAAAAGCCCTGAAGAGTATTGAATATTTTTTTCTGAGGCTTCTGAAGCTCAGGGGACTAAAGTATCTTGACTTTTGTCCATATTTTTTCTTGGACTGCCTACACATTTCTTCAAGTTTATGTTTCAAGTTGAAAGAAAATATATTAAAGTCATAGAATTCAGGGCATACAGGACATTCTTAAACTCAGGTAGAAAACTCTTTCCTAATCAGAAGCCTAGGTTGTTTTTCAGTTTTTGTGTTATTTTTGGTAGTGTGTAATGTTAGTTACTTGGTGAGAAAAGCAATTTGCAAATAAAATGATGTACCTAAATTTATGCAACTAACTACAGAGATACATCTGACTCTAGTTTTCTTAATGCCCTTCTTACTATGCTTTCTATTAAAACCTATTTTTTTGTCTATTCAACTCCATGAAATAATACAGATATTTAAAAAACATGTATTTTAGTCTGAGTTCATTCACAAGGTAAGTTAAGTAATATATTTATAAGCTAATATTTAAAGTAGATTATATACAATCTAATATACTTTAGCTAGTTAATCAGGAGCAGGAATTTTGGTTTGCAGATTCATACTGTTATACAATGAGAACACATGGATACAGGGAGGGGAACATCACACACTGGGGACTCTTGGAGAGTGAGGAGCTAGGGGTGGGACAGCAGGGAGTGGGAGGCTAGGGGAGGGATAGCATTAGGAGAAATACCTAATGTAGATAAGGGGGTGATGGATGCAGTTAATCACCATGGCACGTGTATACCTATGTAACAAACCTACATGTTCTGTACGTGTACCCCAGAACTTAAAGTACAAGAAAACAAAACAAAAACAATACAAGTAGACGTTAAAAAATTGAGATATACTACCCAATTTTTTTAATGAAAAAGCAAAAGATTTCATTAACTTTCAAAGGTCTGTCATGTGGCCAACCATCAATATGCTATTATTACTTTCAATGTCTCATTCTTCATGTGAAAAATATTTTTTCTTTTACAATCCTCTGTCACTTTCCAAATCATCATTTTTGAGAATCTACTAATCAAAGGAAATTGTGATTCTTTAAGCCTCTCAGCTGTACTCTTTGTAACCATGGAAACCAAGCCAAACTGTTACCAAGGTTACGCTTTTGAAGCCATGATTTCATTCTCATCAGTTTTTCCTAGGATTAATAAATTCATTGAAAGTTCAATATAAATAATACTATATTTGTATATAGTATATTAATGATTGTACAATTATTTTTAATTGTCTTCCATTTAAAATTATATTTTACTAGATTTGCAGTTCAAGGTGGAGAAACAAACACACTCATGATTTTGAGCAATTGATTATCTGAAAATAGAATTAATTTGACCTTAATGCTGAGAATATTTTCACTTTATTGGCTCATATTTAGTAGCTTAAGATTCCTTGTACTTTTTTCTTTCATACAACTTTGTTCGGAAATATTGTATGCCACTGTATTATAAATACTATTATTGGTCTTCACTTTTTATAATCAACCTATTGATAAAACTGAAAAGTCTTGGTTATATGTAAATAATAGAAGATACATTATATAAACCTTGAAAACATAGCATGAATTGTGTGTGTGTATACACACACAAACACACATATATATAAAAGTGTAGAGAAAGCAAGTGTAATTTCCTTAGATAGCTAATCAATATTGTTGAGAATAAATGGATACCATTAAACTGATAAATCAGGAATCTGAAGCATTATATTAGGTTAATCTTATAAGTGTTTTTATATATTTATAATATTTTAGTCATTGAATATTTTTAGAGTATTTTAAGATTATTTTCTGTTATCTATCCCAAGGGAAAGGAGTAAATTGTTAAAAAGACAATGGAACCAGAGGTTGAAGAATGGAATATTTTAAAACTTTTATATGGTTTGATATTATGTTTTTGAGCACTAATAATTTTAAATTTTAAATTTAAAGTCAAAATGTTTCTTGTTTTGCAATAAGTAGCGGCATTTCTCACAGTAAAAGGAAATGTCTAGGAATTTTTCTCTCCTAATTGAAGATGAACATAAGCATATCTGCTAGATTTTCTATTCCTGTAAATACTTCTTTTACGATCATCCCCTTGCTTCCTTTTTCCTATAAGAGACATGAAGAGGCATGCATCAGTGGAACTGAGATTCTGAATATGGAGCATGAGTGCAAGGAAGGGCTAGACATGCAATGACTGAGTGTGCATGAGGAAGGGACCTTCTGCAGTCAAGGTACCAATAGAAACCAGACATTACCTTCAAAACAGAATAAGATCTGGAATGCTTATTTGCAAAAGCATTATTTATAAATGTGTGAGTGTGGGACCCAGGAAAAATATCCCCTAGTCTATTAGTCAGTCCTAAAGAGAAATATGTGAATTACAACAGTAGTCCAGAAGAATAGAGTCACAGAGGATGGAAGTTGGCTGCTTGAGAGGGATTGAGACAGGGAAATAGCCACTCTGACTTCATTCTCTTCCCACCTTCCCATCTCGTGGCTCCTCACTGACTAAATGCCAACAAGAAGACAGAAGACATGAAAATTCTGTTTTGTAAGAGAAATAAGTCTGCTTCCCTGGGCAGATAGCAGGGTGGGGCTGGGTAGAGATGGACAGAAAGTGGGTGACTGGGGCTAAAATAAAGATCTGTCATGAAATCACTACGCTGAGACCCTTTTCTGATTTTGTTGAAACTGAGATGTTACTTTCACCTGTCATAAAAATCACTGGAATCAATAGCCAAATCTGCCCTGTCTACAACTGAGTGGCCTTCTCACAGATAAGACAGCATGGTATACTCCACAACCTGCAAAGCCATGTCTCATGTGTGAGCAAAAATTCAGAATTAGGAACCTAGCATGACTCCATGCATCATATCTTTTGCTTAAAATGCCCAACTAACCAGTAAAATGTGGCTACTGTGATTTTAAAATTTATTACATCACCGGGGTCACACTGATAGAATCCAGAAGGTGGGAAACCGGTCACATCAAGCTGTAGCAGGTCCTAAAAGCCATTATTGGGGAATTCTTTCAAATTTATTCCATTTTCTACAGCCCTTTTTTAGAACATGTATATCCATGGTAAACATGGTAACACAACAAAATAATTCTTAATATAGAATGATGACTTTAAATAAAGATTGTTTTCTTAAAAAAAAATAAGCCTAAGATGTATCTCTACACTCCTTGTTTCATGTGAGAAAGGGAGTATTTCAAGAAGGAAAAGGGGAAGGAAAAATATTCACATGCACTTAACAAATTTTTCATCAGATGCTGTGATAAGGGATTGCATGGAGCACACGCACACACACACACATACACACAAACACACACAGTTAATTAAGGCAAATTGATAAGGTGAGTAACTTTCTCTCTATTTCACAAATGCTGTGTCTGTTTTCTACAAAGCTTGGTTCTAGCCATGTTTGTTGATTGTTTTCAGTTGAAGGTGATTATGAGACATAAAATAACCCAAGTTAGAAAAAAAAAGAAAGGTGAGAAAGTAACTAACTTGATCAATGAATTTTAAAATGTGTCTTGAGAGAACATGAGGTCCCAAGAAGAGGTCTCTTGGACTGCTGTGTGTATGAGGGCCAGGACAAGATTGGGAGCTCCAGTGAGGCTGAACAGGTGGAATTGTGGATTCCCACTTACTCTTTTTTAATCGGGAAGTTTTGATTTCATCTCAACATTTTCTTTAAAACAATTGGCCTAGAAAGTCTATAAATGTTATGATCAGTTACTTCATGTTCACTCAAAATTCTTCTATTAGTGGAATAAGGATTTCAAATATTACACTTAAGTAGAAATAAAGTAATACTCAGGTTGCTAGTCACATAAAACTCAGTCTTACCTATTTTGCTCCACAAACAAACGTTCATTAAGTCATTGAAAGCCAGATTGTTTATTAAACAAACATGTGACCCCACATGAATAGTTCCTTTAGAAAGTTAAAATGAGAAAGGGAGTACCATGTGACCTCTCAGGCTAAAGATTATTCTCATGTTCCTGTTTAAAAACTGGCATTTATTTTAGGTCTTCTTACATTCATTGTCTTACATTTATTGTATTCTTACATTTATTAAGATAATAGCTTCAAGAAATTTATTCAATTAATAAGCAAGCACCCTTTGTCCATGTACCATGTGAATATTGCATTTTCATGTTGATGCTGAAGCTCGAAGCAATCTGTAGTTTTGTCCAGGCAGGTGGAGGTGTGAAACCTGCCTATCAAGTAACACAGAATCCCTTAAGTGACCTGCCATCAAGATATCTTGATAAAAGAGCAAGGAGATTATAGTCACCCTGTTGTGCTATCACACACCAGATCTTATTCATTCTTTCTAACTATGTTTTTGTACACATATAACCCTCCATAAAAGAGTATAATTGGACTGTTTGTAACACAAAGGAGGTAATGGATATTGCATTTGCCCTGGTGTGATTATTATGCATTGCATACCTGCATCAAAATATCTTATGTAATCCATAAATATATAAACCTACTATGTTCCCACAAAAATTAAAAACAAAAATTTAAAAATTTGAAAAAGAAAATAAGACATCAATTAAAAAAAAAGAGTGAGAGGAAAATAATTCCAGATAGGTTTATCTTTTGTTTACAACTGAAATAGGATTTCCAAAGGAGATCTTCAGGAATCTCACAGAAGCCCACCATACTCCTCCTTCTTGTTAGTATGCTAGAGGAAGGCAAAGAGTTGGATGATCTTCCAGTTTAAATAGATGAAGAAAAACCAAACTATATCTGAGAGTGTTCCATTTAAAAATTTATTATATATAGGAAAAAAAGAAAACATAAATGTCATCTAATTCATTTGGACTGTTTCAATTTATTTACCTTGGATATATTAGTGTATCAGAGAACCCAAGAAGAAAACCCATTGTTTATTCAAGTCAAGCAACCAACCAAAACAACAGTAAGGAAGAAATGTGAAAATTGTAGTAGGATCTGGCTAGGATTTGGTTTCAAGTATTTGTAGATAAGGAAATTGAAGCAAGCACTTACAAATCATCTCTATGTAATGTTTTCCCTCGTATTTTATCTTCTTCATAACCAAAAAGAATCTGAGAAATGTTCCATTAACTTTGGAAATTGTTCTGCAGACGACTAACTAAAGTAGAAGCAGATAGTGTTACGGAGTTTTAAGGGAGCTCTAGGGTGTATCTGCTTCATCTCTTTACCCTCAGACACATTTTATAAGTAATCTGGACAGATAAACTTAGAGAAAAAGTGATTCCATAAACTGTTTCTAGTAATTCATTGTAATGTTTTCTTAACCTCTTCTTACTGGCAAGAAGATCTTAAATCTATGTGAAATGATTTGCTCAGGATTTAAATATCATATGGTGGAAAATATGAAGGAATATTTTTCTAATTTGCAGTTCTGCAATGGCAAACCCTTTGTCTCTTTCATTTGAGTAGAAGCTTCCTAAAACATGTGTCAATATTTGCCTTGTCGACTTTCTCTCCCCACCCACCACCCACCATTCTCTACTGACACAAGTGCAATCTGCTTCGGCTCGCCATTTCAAAGGCATATCACTTCTCTGAAACTGCTGTTTCCAAGGTAACATATGGCCCTCTGGTTGCCAAACCTAAATATACTTTGAAATCCTTACTCACTTGACCTCTCTTGGCATTGACTGTTAACAACTCCCTTGTTTCAAAACACTTTCCCTCTTTGGCTGATTTGATAATGTTTCCTCCTAGTTTTGCTTTTATGACACTGAGGGCTTTCTTGTTTTTACCTAACTTTTAATTTTGGTGTTATCTATGTTTCATTCTTGATCCTTTTTTATTTTCTCATTCTATACCATCTCCCTGAACAATTGTATCTACATGCTGGCTCTAATCTCTATCAACTCAAAAATCTATAATATTAGCTCTCATATGTCTCTTCTGGTCTTCAAATGCCTATAAAAATTTTTATAAAAATGTAAAAAAAATAATTATCCATATTGATTACTCAAAAAATTCAGATGGCCTACAAATTGTACACACACACACAC
This sequence comes from Cheracebus regulus, assembly GCA_963574635.1. Taxonomy (NCBI): domain Eukaryota; kingdom Metazoa; phylum Chordata; class Mammalia; order Primates; family Pitheciidae; genus Cheracebus; species Cheracebus regulus. Next base: position 118,046 of record CAUYQU010090578.1, read on the forward strand.
ACACACACACACGCATATACCATCACCACCACCACCACCAATTCCATTAATCAGATTTTTAACAACAATAAATCTCTGTTATAGCTTTTCTATGGACCTGTCATGGTCTTGGGTAGAGTACTTAGAATCAAATGAAATACACACATGGCCTTTTAGGAATTCTAAGTCTAGAGACCCTCAGCTCTCTCTTAGATCTGTTTCTCAGAGGCTACCATGCCATCTTGTCCTTCCCTAGCAAAGCTTCTGTTATGCTGTGCTATAACTGCCTATTTCCTTCCGTTTGCTTCTCCCACATAGTGCCAAAAGGACAGAAACTTCCCGTATGCTGTTTCTTTCATTCTAACTCAATAAAGGTTTTTAAATTTAGTGTGTTTGGGCAGTTAGAACAAAATACCATAAACTTGGAAGCTGGTAAACAACAAAATTTATTTCTGACAGTTCTGGAGGCTGAAATGTCCAACATCAGGGCACTGGAGATTTGGTGTCTGGTGAGGGACAGCTTTCTGGTTCATAAGATGGTAACTGTGTCCTCACAAAGGGGAAAGGGCAAGGGGTCTCTCTTTGGCCTCATTTATAAGGATGCTAATCCCATTCATGAGACCTTCATCCTCATGACCTAATTATCTCCTACAGATCCTTCCTCTAAATATCATCATCTTGCGGGGAGTCGGGGGTAGGACATGAATATATGAATTTGGAAGAGAGAGGACTCAAACATTCAGATCTAGCACCCACCTGAATATTATATACATTTGATGTAAAAGGAAATTTCTTGTTTTCCCTCAATGAAATAAGTTTTATTTTTATACTTTGGCAGTGATTCTCTGAGCAGGCCAAGAGCATTCTATTTAGCCGTTCATAGTATGTGTTTGATATTTATGAATCAAATAGAAGGACTCACGCAAAGTTCAGGTGACTTGGTAAACATGTGGCCTGTATAACCAAAGACTTTTAAATGTAGCCTCAGATGTCAAAGAACTACCAACTTCTGAAATCATCTGGAATTTGTGTGTGTGTGTGTGTGTGTGTGTGTGTGTGTGTGTGTGTGTGTGTGTGATTCTAGCTAGGATATGAAAGAAATGATATAGATTTTATTATATCCTTTCATTTAAAAATTATTACCATGTATTTTTATTGGGCTGAGTGTTGCAACGAAAAGCCTTGTTTACTGATATTAGCCTATGAATCACAGTGAAAATATTGATCATATGTTTAAGATTTTTAAATCATGTCAAAGTAATGATATTCTGTGAAAAATTCTGAAATTATATACAAATATTGGTGTATGTATATAAAAATTTATTTTATGGGGAAGGCTCGGTAGCTTTTATCAGATTCTCAAAGGGGTCTGTGTTTCCCAAATGTTAACAACCAAAGCCACAATACTCTTTGCTCTGTGTTATAATTTGACAATTAATAATGACAAAGAAGAATTTTCAGAGAAAATGCCAAATGTATACGCCAAAATGTCTTTTTGTTCTTGAAATTTACACTACACAGAAATGCAAGCTCTCTTGATGTTGACCCTACAAGGGCATTTCTATTTGTATCTGAATAGATTTATTTCCAAATTTGGAGAGGAGCCCATGTTCCATTACCATGCAGCCCACAACATGCTTGAGATTGCTAATTAGGGTACAAATTGTGGTGGTATTTCTGGTGACCTGGACATGTGTTCAATAGAAACAGAAATGAGCCCCTCAACTCATTTCACATAGGCCAGAAAACATCTGCCAGATGGTTATAGCGTTCAGTAACTATTAAACTGGATCACATTTGAACAAATGACTTAGATATATAGTGTTTGAGAGCTTACTCTAAAATTTCTAACATATCCATAGAGATTAGTCTAAATGAAAACTACATTAATCTACCTTATACATTGTAACTAGCCTAAAATGAATAATTCCTTCTCATTTTAGCCAAAATCAAGCTAAAAATGCCTTTATACACTTTTATATAATGCTGACAAAACATTTGGGAGATTTATTGATATAAGGGTATCTATTAGGACATCAAAATTAATTTCAACTCCCTGAGGTATCTCATTTTAATTAACAAATCTGTGATCCTGTTCTATTAATTAGCATGTTGAAGAAATAAGTTTGAGATGAATTTAATTCAAACAAAGCATTTATCTTCTATGATAATAAAAAGGACATTAAAAATCTCAGTCTAATTTGTTTTATACATTTAATAACAGTCTTGAAATTCCATTCAGAAGAGCAATATAATATTATTTTTAATTTAAAGCTTCATTTTGGGTGTGCATATATTTTTTAAACCCTCATTATTAGGGGCACCATAGTTCTAACATTATGCCTTTTAAATATTACTAATGTAAGCACAAGTTCATTAAATATGTTATGTTATTAAATTCTCAATTGTGTATAAACTATATATTTATTTCACTTTGAGATTTTTTTTTTGATGTGCCACTGAGTATGACAGAAGACAGGTAGAATCTGTCAATAATTCCCTGGTCTGACCAAACATATGGTTTCTGCACACTTGTATATTTTACACTAGATTACTGTTATTGGTATGTCCTTATATTCTGTCTTAAATACAGCTAAAACATTTTAGGCAGTAACATAATGAACAAATTAGATTAATAGTGCATCTGTTAGCATATTGAAAGTTCTGATATAATGAAAAAATGTTGAACAATTTCACATAACTTTGTCTTATGTCAAGCCACAAACAATGGCTTCAGGTGGTATTAGAGGAATTGGGTTATATAAACCTAAACGGCATAATTCTGAAACTACTCATTGAACTTTTCCATTCACATATCTGTTTTGTTGCCAGTATGATGCCTTTAAATAAAAAGAGTTGCTCTCAAATAAAACTCTGATATTCACTTAAGATAAAACAAAAAATCAAGATTTTTATATGGTTTCAGTTTTTGAATCTGTCATACTTATAACCTATACTGTATGTTGTCACAATTAAAGAGACAGATAGTAAATATTTTAGGTTTTGTGGGTCAGCCAAGGGGCAAAATCAAGAATATTTTGCAGGTTATTATGTAACAAATGGGAAAATAGGTTTTTAAAAATCTTTTTTATTAAATTATAAAACATAAAAATTGAAGATAATTTTTGAGAGTCCAGGTCTACTAATTAGGACGATGGAATTATCTTTTAGAAATACTATTTTATTTAATTAGGGCTCACAATTAGTATTTTCTATGATCAAAATAAATTGTAAATGTTCATCTGTTGATGCTGATCTGTAATAAGATTTTGTGTATTTCATCTTTGAAAATATCTTTCACACAGTCAGGTACTGCCAAATACTGATATTAACTCAAGAGCATATGGAAAGCACTTAAAGAATTCTGACAGATTCTTCTCTAGATATTGCCTTTTAGTATGTCATTGCATTTCAGATTATTCACCTAAAATTGAAGGTTAGATAGAACCTCCTCACTTACACAGTTAAATGGATTTTAAAATATGGAAATATCCTTTGAATTTAGAATGCAAGTCAGGATATTCAGCTTGTATTTCAAATCAAAATTCACAAAATTAATTATGATTGTATCTATGAGAGCCAGTGAGGATCACTGTTGACACTATTGATATTGGCTTACCTAATATAAAGCCTTTTATTCTTGTTGTATTTATTGACAGTAAGTCACTGAGTTAGTTTAGGTCCTCTAAGAAGCAGACACCAAGATATAATTTGACATGCAAAAATGTATTGGGAAAAAACTCTGTAAGGTACAAGTGTAAACGACCTGGAAGAGATGGGGAATTCTTCAAACTATGTGTAATGCTGTTCTGATTCACATGAATACAAGAAAGAACAAAAGAGTGGCTTGCAGTACAGTTGGTAGAAAGTTTTGGTCAAGCCACTGGGGAGCCCTTGAGCCAAAGCCACCGTTTCTGCTGTGCTCAAGTGTGGCCTCAGCATAATAATGTTGGTAGATTTGAGTGCAACAGTTATAGCTGTCAGTCAATTACACTGCCTTTAGCAAGAGATCTGAGTGGTGCATTTTCATGGCTGCCATAGTCCACTACTTCCTCCAAATAGATTTACATCTCTACCCTGGTTTGGGAGAGGTTGGCTCTTTGTTCCCAGCAGTCTTTCGTCCTACAGCCCCAGTCACTGCAGTGGATCTTGGGCTGCAGTTGGTGCTGACTAGTTTCCATCTTCACAATTCATTCTAAATCCCTTTGCTCAGCTATCACATCAGCAAATATTGATTGATTCCTTGGTGGTGTGATTCAAACTTTCATTCATGAGAATCTGAATGCTTGATGAATATACCCTATTCAAGCATGGGTTGCTGCATGTTCAATGGACAAGGGAGTACCAGGAGGTGCTCATGTGAATAATGTGAGTTCCATGTGTTTCTCTCTGTCCCCATTGCAAAACAAAAAAACAAAAACACCCCTACCTTCACCTGCTGCTCAGAGTCAATTATTCTTGTTAGTATGTTGATTATTATTCTTGTCATTTGGTCCCTGGATATAAGGAGTCTTGGAGGACATGGTGTTCTGGGGCAGTTGTAGCTTATAATTTAATGAGAACCTTGCTGTTTTAGTAGGTGAGATAATACTCTTTTTGGATTTCATGACCTCCATTCCTGTACAACTCAGAAATGTAGAGATGAGAAGCACAAAATCCCCCAGTGAGTAATTGGGACTGATGACTAGTAAGGTCACTCTTGTGTCTACCCTTTATTCTTGAATCCATGTATTTTTGCCATTGAGAACAAAATACCATACTGAGGTCTCTGTTGTAATTCATATATAACATACGAAGGAATGGCATCCCATCCTTTCAGAGAATTACCTTTGGGCTGATACTACATCTCTGCCTTTAAAAGGTTGTCTGAGCCTTTGATAAAACCAGCTGCTTCTGGATGTTAGGTATGTGATTTAACCTCTAGATTCCATGGTCATAGGCCCACTCATACCACTGCTCTGTAGAATCCCTGCTCAGATGCTATGCCATGTGAAATTCTTCTTTTGGATTAGGAATTTCACAAATCCTTATAAAGTGATGCTGATTGAAGCTGCATAGGTTAAAATGGCAAAATCAAACCTAGAACAGGCATATATACTTCTAAGAGGGCTGTACCAATGACTTTTCCAGTATAGGAGGGGTCAAGTGGTTGGTTGCTTTTCCCAAGTAATAAGGCCATATTGATGTAAAGAACTGTAAAGGATCTGAAATTTTACCTAATTTGTCAGTAATTCATTTGTCTGCCATCATTTCATCAATTTTGGTAGAAAAGATGAAACTCTTGGATAGGAGACAATGGGCAGTTTATTACTTAAAGTGTCAGCATTAGTCAGAGGATCATCTTTTAAAAATTAATATTATTTTTAACTTATAATCATAATCATATTACATTTATGGAGTACCATGTGATGTTTTGACATATGTATATAATGAGGAATGATTAAATTGAACTAATTAACATATCCCTCACCTCATTTAAGATTTCTCATGTTGATATATTTGAAATTTACTCTTTTAGTTATTTTGAAATATAGAATATATTACTACTGACTATAGTTACCCAACTGTGCAATAAATCTTAAAACTTATACCGCCAGTGTAACAAAAACATCGCACCCTTTGACCAGCAACTCCCTATTTCCTTGTTTACCACTCAAACCCCCAGCCTCTGGTAACCATAATTCTACTCTCTTCTTCTAAAATTATTATCATTTTTGTTCTGGGTTCACCAGCTCTAATTCCCAAAGAGGTTTGTGAAAAAGAATACACATGCAGTAAGATAAACTACAGGGCAATTTTAGGGAAAACAGATATTTTATAATGACAAGTAACTTGTATTTTTTTCCCTAGAGGGAGGAGAAATTATTTTACTGGATAGTGAACAAAGCCTTCCCTTTCCTCCAATGAAAAGATGGTTTTGAATAAAAGCAGAGCCACTCACTTTGCTAATGAAACATGCAGACATATGAGAGACACACAGATAATTGTTTTTCAACAATCAGGTGCACAGTTGGTCTCTGTTGAACAAGTTACACATTTAGAAACAGGAATAGTTCTGTAGAACTTGGTAAGTAGACGTCCATGCTCATGGATTCCTATGTTGTGTTCGTCTTTGCTATTATGACTATTCTTTTAATGTACCCTCTTTGACAGATCTGGGGTTGTTGATGATGATATATGCCTGTAGTCAAGTAATTTTGACTACTTGTTTTTTCAGTCCCTTTCCATGGTGTATGATTTGTGGTGGGAATTAAAGTTGACACAAAAATATGCATACTTTCCACCCACTCCGTATAGCCAAACATGTAACCCTACCCCATAACTTTTAGTCTCAGTCCTTTCCTTCCAGTGGCTTGACCAGAAGGCCAAGCCACTGGCTACTGCCAAGGAATCTGTCTGTGTATATTCTGTCCACCAGAAGTGGAATTTGTGTCACTTCTTCACAAAATAGATGAACAGGCATACTGCCTGCAGCTCAGCATGTTGGAAAATTTTCAACCTGTAATATCTTCAAGGCCACCTATGAATATGACTGCAATGTAGCACATGTTCATTTTATGTTGATGTTCTGAGCTAAACCATTAATAAACCAAATTCTGGCTTTTTTTCCCTCCTTCAGCCAGTCATATGCCACCACGCTGTGCAGCCATAGTGTACTTATGGAGACATACACAGGTAATGTGGATAATGAAATTAGCCACAGTAGCTACTGGAGATTAGTAGAAAGGTAAAGTCTTAACTGAATCTTACAGGATAAGAAAGTAACATGGGCCAGTAAGCAGGACGGGACTTAGATGATCTCAGGTCTGTCTTTCTATGTGCTTTATGATTCAGAATGTAATTTTTAAAATAATAAAACCACCAAAATTGTATCCTTTGGCTCTTGTGTACTTTTTGAATTGAACCCTTGTAACCTGTCCAGTGAAGATCCTGGAGGAACTCAGATGAGTAAATCTAAAGGAGTAAAAGTAGTTGTTAAGCCTAGCCATATCTTTTAGCTAGTATTCATGAGTATGTATAACAAAACAATAGGTGGCCTTAATATCATTTTTTTCATATCCAGATGCACATTTGAATGTAGGCATCATTGTGTTTGTCATTTTCAAAAAAGGGGAATGGATAAAAGCACTGTAAGCATAATGAGTTGATCCAGAGCACTGTCATTAGAACAAGAGCCACACATGTTAATATATGCAGGGGTTTGGCAAGGGAAATAAACAGCAGTGCCCACAGGGTGAGAATAAGCAGCGGACTCTAAGCTTCAGTGTCATAGGAACCAGTAGTTGTAAGGAGCACATTCTGTATGTCAAGGAATGTCACTCCAATCATTTGTAGCCATAAAGGAACATGGCCCAAAGTTGCCAATCTTCTGATCTTTAAGTAGACAGTACATTTTAAAATAATAATAATCTCAGTTTTTAAACATTGGAAATCAATTTAATTTTATTTATGTGTTATGCAACAAAAGAAATTATACCTGAGTACTACATAGTACCATAGGTGGTTAGTTTGTAGCTTCCTTACTAAAGTGAGACAAACCTGTGTTCAAATCTCGGTTTGTAAGCAGCTGTGTGATTCATGGGAAAGTTCTTTAACCTGTTAAAACCTTTGCTCCCATAACTTTAAAATGATAATGCCCTCACAGAGTTGATTTAAGGATAAAATATGAGTATGAAAAGCCTAATACAGTGACTTAACAAAGCACCTGGCATATGGTAAAGACTAAAAATAGATACTTATAGTAGTAGAAGTAGTTAGCTGTAGTAGTAGTAATAGTAGCAGTAGTGTGGTAGTAGTATAAATTTTTACCTCAGGTACCAGGTATCCTAGTAAGATTTACTTGTAGATGCCTTGGTAAAATGTAACTGTTTCAGTTTGTGGAAAAGTAATTTACATGTTTTTCACAAGGCAAAAAAGCAAAGCAAGAAAATAATACAGTGAAATAAGTTTTAAAATCCTTCTGAATAATAATAATAATAATAAAACCAGAGTCTTTTCCTGCAAACACTACATATTTTCCTTTGAAAACACTTAGAAATTTTTATGAAATTCAGAATATGGTTCATTGACAATAAATCTAGCATTTACTAAGACTGAGGACTTGTATTTATTGATAATTATATTTTGGATGCTGCAATGTAAATCTGCAAAATGAAGATGATCATATAAGTCAAAAATAAAACCTTTAAAAAATTGCTATTTAACTGTATAAGTCATAATTGAATTATTAACTCTAATATGTAGCAGAGTTGAACATTAGGCAAGCTAATGACATGCTTTTGAAAATGCTTTAGAGATTGTGTTAGTCCATTCTCATGCTGTTATAAGGAAATAGTCAAGATGGGGTAACTTATAAGGGAAAGAGGTTTAATTGACTTATAGTTCTGCATGGGTGGGAAGGCCTCAGGAAACTTGCAATCATGGTGGAAAGAGCAGCAACATGTCCTTCTTCACATGGCAGCAGGAGAGTGAGATGCCGAGCAAAAAGGGAAAAGCCCCTTATAAAACCATCAGATCTTGTGAGAACTCACTTACTATCATGAGAACAGCAGCATGGGGGTAATCGCTCCTAGGATCCAATCACTTCCCACTGGTTCCCTCTCATGACACAGGGGGATTATGGGAACTACAATTCAAGATGAGACTTGGGTCTCAGCCAAACTATATCAAAACTAAATAATATTTAGTAGTCTAATTGACCACAAAATTATTTTAGATTTATACCTTTGTATGCATATAGAAATTACTCTGCATATTTTTTTAAAATAGCTTATAACTTACATAGAGTTTTTGATATACCCTAAATATGTTAGATAAATACATATATTTGGACTCGGCAATCTATTATAATATCAAAGTTTATTTTGCGCTTTTATTCCTGGAAACCTATTTTGAAGTATCTTACAAACTTTATTTGTCTATACCAATCTGCTCTCCTAGGAAGTGATTTCAAATTGTAGCCTTCAGGATAAGCAAAGAACATAATTCAAAAATAAAAATTATCTTCCTACCAGATAACTGCTTTTGCAATTCATGCAATAGTCACTTTCCTGGACCTCTTTTCTTCAATTCATACAGACCTAGACAAATTACATCATGTCAGCTTTCTGTTTGAAACTCTTCAATGGCTTATGGATGTCAAAACTTTTTACTATGACCTAAGCCTTACAAGTTTTGTTCCATGCCTAGCTCCCAGGCTCATCTCCCTCCCTTCTCCAAGTTTCTCTCTTAACTCCAATGGCTATTGGTAATGGCAAAAACTGGAAATAACCAAATATATATCAATAAGGAATCATTTGTATAAACTCCACGCAATGGAGTACTATGGAAAGTTCACCATTTTCTCTGTATATATATATATATATATATATATATATATATATACACACACACATATGGATGTGCATTATTTGTCTAAATATTATATATGTCATATATATAATGTGTGCGTGTATTCAAATACAATCACAAAATAATAGTTACTTGTAGAAGAGGAAATAGAGTGGAGGAGCAGGACTGAAGGGATAGGATGCCAGCTAGATGTCATTGAATATATTTTGTTTTGTAGATTTGGCTTTTCAACCATGTACATGTTTGTAATACTAATTTAAATTTAAAAGATGCAATGCTGAAAAGCCAAACTCAAAATGCAGTAAGTCTAACTGGATATTTTTGGTGGCATAACCACACTGAAAATAGAAAAGTTATTCTATTCCTGATGATTTAGACTCTCCTTTAATTTATTTGTCCTATAATAGGTCAAATTTCTTTTTGCTTTCTGCTGGATCCTTTTTGTAAATATTTAATGTCCTGCTACCTGGGGACCTCCCTGGGTCAATGTGGCTTTGAGGAACCACATGCTTGCCCATCCCACACATATCATTCATATGCCAAGATGCCTCCTGCTGAATTTTTAACGTTCACACATTTCCAACTGAGAATCAGGCACTGACTGTAGGAACCCATGAACTCCCAAAAACTGAGATCAAGTTTTCCAAGTGATTGAGTTGAAGCTCTCCTGTTGTTTTGAGGTGACCAGGAATCACATTTCCCTCACTTTCTTCAGAGCTGGAAAATAGCATGGGTCTCTGACAATTCTCTCCAAAAACCTGTTTTCTCAAAGTCATCCAAGATTCGCTCTCCTCACTGCCTCTTATACACCGTTCTGGTAGGTGATGGGCTAAGGATTCTGACTATTTTAGGGTCATCATGTAGCAAGTCCAGCACAGCTTCTCTGATCTCTCCTTTAAACATGGGAAGAATTATCCTCCTTTGTTCTCAGTTTTGGAGTTTCAAATGATGGTAAAGGTCCAGGAATTTGCAGGCCTGACGGTAGAACGGCTGTGGACAAATCTCTACAACCGTCACAGCAGACTAGATCACAGACCTTTGGTAAATAGACTGCCAGCATTTGGCCACTCAGCCACCTTTAAGAATAAGTATCCAAAAGAGTACTTCATGCATTTGAATGGTGATAAAGCTACATGTTCTTATGAAAAAGAACAATTGAAAAGTAATATAGATTTGAGCAGAATGACAGAGAGACTTTACTTACTGCATGTGAAACGCACATCTTAGAATTAACAGAATGGAGAGAGATGGAAAATGCTTGCGCATCAGTTCAACTATTGATGGGAAATAATGTCTGTAACTTAAAAAATCAAGACATTATGTACCCTTGTGTTATGTATGTAAAAGCATATAAATTAAAAATACGAAATAAATTACAACAAAATGGTAAAAAGTTAAAAATGATTCTCACAGGGGATTAGAAAATGGGAGTTCTTTGATAATTCAACAAAGTAATTTAATTTGCAGAACAAGTATCCTCTTTAAAAATAATTTATATAACTTTTTTTTTCTTTTGAGAAGTGCTAAGCATCATCTTGATCATAAATTTACATAATGAAATAAATCTAAAACAATTGGGGAAAATAGAATATGAATCTGCTCTAATTGTAATAATGACTGTGATAAGTAAATATTTTATTTTAGAACTCTAGTTAACTATTTTTGAGGCAAATATTATGTGAAGAAATAGTAGATACAATGGAAGAATAAAAAGAAAATTTAAAACATGATCAGCATTTGTTACATGCAAATATCTGAACCAGTTGGACCTCAAACCTTGTATACAATATCCCTCAAAATGTATGTTTACCTCAAATGGGCTCTTTATTATCTTTAAATACACTGCTAACAACTATCCTATTTGACACAGTCTAGGGTTAGAAAGTTTAAGTAGGACAGGTAATTGATTTTATGGCTAAATTATCAAAAAATACATAATGTATGTATATACTATGTATCAAAAAATACATAGTATACATGTAAACTAGAATTAACTATCTTTGTGACTTTGAAAGTGGAATATTTTTTTCATGCTCTTTTTTCAAAGGGATGTAGATTTTACTTTTCTCTATATCATGAAAAGGTATGCTCAGGAGTTAAAGGCAACTTTTTGTTGCAAAGAAAAACCCTCAAAAGACTTCAAAGGGAAGTCTTTCTAAAACAAAACAAAAACATATTAAAACATATTGACTCAGAATTGAGATGGTAAATATTAGGTATGAATGTTAAGTAATTTAGGTTGAATGGTGTATTTATTCTGTGAGAGAGTAGAGATCGTGGTTGACTTCCCAACATCTGTGCGTTCCTCACATACAAGTAGGTGTCATGCAAATTACCAAATTGTCCCTGAATCCAAGAGGAGATACTTGAGAGTTCCCAGGCAGTCCTGAAAATCCTGCTCCTCTTGTCAGTTTTCAGGAACTTAGGTATATGCTAGCCAGTGCATTCCCATTCCCCTAGTGACATTACTGGGCATGTGACCTAATTGGCTAAGTTAGTACAATAGAATGAAATTTTGGTGTGCTGTTAGGGCAGAGGTGTGTTCATCCTCTTGAGCTAGTTAGGAACAAGAAAATATGTGGCTTTGATTGGTACTGGTAACCATCTTAAAGCCACGAGGCTTGAAATTGCCTTATACTGAAGCTGTTAACAGCAGAATGGAGAGACTGAAAGAGCTGGTCCTTAATAACAGAATAGAACAGATAGATTATTCAACACTAGACTATCTAATATGTAGGCCTCCAAATTTCTTTTTTGTTTAGGCCACTTTGAATTGACTTCTGTGTAAAATGTAGCTGAAATTATCCTAACAGATGTATAATTAGGGCAAACGTTTGGATCCCTGATATGTAATAGTTGCAAAGAACAGGTAGCAAATATTCATTACACTAAAATAAATACTTGAATTATTTATTTACTTATATTTGCTTTTTTAAGATACACTAATAAAGCATTTTAGTCCAGTGCTTAGTACAATGTAAATGTGTGTTTAATAAATAGTATCTATGCAATTAAAAACAGAACTATAAATATTCATAATTTTAAAATTAAGAGGAGAAACTCTCAGAACAGAGCCACCTAGTGGGAAGAATGTGCTATGAGGACAAAAACTTTATTGCTATTTCAGAGAAGTTCTGTGGAATTAAAGATGTAATAATTATTTTTATAAGATACAAATAGTTTGAAATACTTTCTAATAACTTGTCATCAACATTTTATCTTTTACAGATAAAATAATTTCATCCATAATTATTTGGATATACATATGTAATATTAGTAAAGAATGGGAATACCCATGTTTATATGTGTGAGCTTTTTACTGCCAAAAGACACAATTTCCCCCTACAAAATTTTCACAATCCTCTTCCCTTCTTCTCTCTACAACAAGTCAGCAGGACAAAACTTACCCCTTAGCTTTTTTACATCTCAATCATCCTGCATATAAATTACAGTTACCAATATTTCCTCAAATCGCTGATCAAGCATCCTAAAATTCTTGGTTAGCTCTAAATTAAAAGAAAATTTCTAATGACACATTTTTTTCTTATGAAATAAATATATTTTTAGGAATATTCCACAACATCAGTGAACCAATAAAATACATCTTTATTTTGTAAATATATATATAGCAGCCTTCTATCATGTTCGAATTGCTATACTGTAACTGCTTCATCGGCTTTGGGGGTGCACAGGTTTTGAGATATTAAGTACAAGTGGGAGCAATGTACAAAAATATTTATGAATAATTCAGTATATTTTCTTTCATCTTTGACTCTGTAATTTCAAATATCTCTATATATTTATATGCATACACAAAACACACCCACCTATATATATGATTATGATGTTCACAGTAACCTGTTACTTGTTATGCAGTTAATCATTTTTCATGTTTGTTTTCCTTGAAATGTGCATTATTAATATCCTCTTGAATGTCATGAAAACTGTAATGTAGTCCTAATTTTGTGTATTTATACGTGTGTGTATGTATGTGTGTATTTTATACTCATTGCTTTCGACTGATTTTTGAATGATGGAACATTTTTTTTTAGCCAAAATATTGCTGTTGGTCAGTTTTTGAAATGTGGCGTGCAGCTTTCTCTTTCAGTAGTGGTGGGTTTGTAAAAAGAAATTAATATTTTTCTTGAATGAATTTCCTCATGCTGCAGGGTACCCACCTGTGAGAGGCGTGAGGCCCTGCCCTCTGATCACAGAATTAAACATTGACATTAGTTAATTTCTAAGAAGATAGCATCTTTGATCTGGATTTATGCTAATACGTAGAGAGGTTATCACCCTTATCACCTTATAAGCCAGTGAATGAATAAATAGTACATATATGAAAATACTTCAGAAAAAGAGTTAACTTTCACTGCATATAAAGTTACAGGTATAACTTGAAGGTGTGTATACATGGTAGAAAAATAGTCTCTTGCTTTTATCTTTATCACAGTAATTAATCAAATATTACCTCTTGGTTCTTTTAAATGTTGTGGACATAATTGTTTAATTGTCGCCAATATCATAGAAAATTGAAGATTCTCTTAGAAAACCACTTTGGACCCAGCTGTCAGGAGAATGAGAATGTCTTATTTCCCTTCTCTAGGCATTTCCATTGAAGCATAATCAGGTTTCCACAAACCCTAGGGCTATTTGCCATTTGGATGCCAGGAACAGCTGTGGAGTCCAGAAGGTTCTGGGTAGGGTTCTCCTCCTAGGAAGGGGTTTTGGGGACTGGTTGAGGGAGAGGCCTTACGTTTGGAATAGATTAGGAAGATAGCTCAACTATACAACATAGTGTTCAATAATACATAACTGTTCTAAGGGGGAGGGTCATAATTGTCCTCACATATTGAAAATGTATGCATTGCATGTAGATTATAAGTGAAGATTAATATAGCCACCAAATAAAATTGAAAAGGGCATATTGATTCACACTAAAATGGAGATATTTGGTAGGGGTTTAGGTAATATTTACTTTAGAAGTTAGATCTTTATATACTTCATATTTTAAGTGCTTTCTTTAATTTAAGGGGGTTTCCACTGTCAAATGCTGGGTTATCTGCATTTACATGGTGAAATGTTGCCATCATGTGGCCAGTCCGTCTATCACACCTCCTTTCCTTTGGGAGAGACTGTATTTTGGGGTATTTTTATATGGTCCTTGAATGTTTGGGTTATGTTATATGGTTCCCATTTTATATGGGAATGTATGGTGTCTATTCAGGTGATTATTATCATAAAATAGAAAATATTTAAGCATATTAATTAAAAATAGACATTAAAATAAGTTTACTGTTACTGTCAATTGGATTTTACTCTGTATTTTCTGGAGTGCTTAGAAATTTTCCTTTTCAATGGGCAAATTATTCAAGGTGTAATCTTAAACTCTTTGGAAGTGCTCTCTTAAGAATCCATCTTTTTAAATGTTTGTATCTACTCTGAAAGTCACCACGAGTTACGAAAATTTCCATTAATTTGTGTACAATTCGGAAACTATTTCTGATGCATACCCCATTAAAAACAATAGGGGGCGATATGATGTCATGTTTTGTTTTTTCAAAGTATTTTTCATAGTATAAACCCTGTTTTTTCTTGATAACAATACTTCTGAAAATGAAAAGCATATTTGTTTTATTATGACAGTACTGGCAATGAATATAAGCCTCATTATATATATTCGGGAGACGTAACTTCCTAGAGAAAATATCTATGCCAGTTTATTAGTATTTCAATACATGTATTTCTAAATTGATACAAAAATCCAAAAAAATTATATTTAATCCAGAGATAATAGTTTCTAAATATAAATTGGCTTGGTTTCTCAGTAAATTAAGAAATTTTACCTTTTTCAAGTGTTTTTCAGTGTTATATATTACCATGAATGCAAAAATATAGAGTTAAACTTCAATTTTAGGTTAAAATTATGAACTATGTACCTGGGTTTTTAAAACTTTTGAGTCTTTAGACCATGAGGGTAAAAAGTGTTAAAACAAAATTTTTTTCGAAGTTATAGGATTTTCTTAACTAAGAAGTTCTTTCAATGTAAGATATTTGGAGATTTTATATTTTCAAGGTCTATTTGGGACTTAAGGTTCAGAAGACAGGATAAAATAGTAGTTGGTAAGTTAAATATTTAAGTTCAAAATTGACAGCTTTGGATAGAAAAATATATATTTCAATGGGAAGCATCATTTCTATGTTTCTTCAAGTAGATACAAGTAAACTAAGGATAATACAACTCCCGTGTAAACTGATAATTTCTGTCTCCCTCTAGAATAGAATAACAGTTGTCAATGCTTTTAAATTTTGTTAAAATTATATATATACACACATAATGTACATATGTATACACACATAATTTACATATGTATACACACATAAGTATTACATTACTCTATCTCTTCATAAAAAATAAAACATTAAATAACATTCTAAAGTCAACTTTTAATTTTTTTCCCGCTTCCAGTTCCCTTTATTGATAAAGGTTAGCTTTATTATGAATTTATTATATGTGCTAACTTTTTAATGATTTAAATAAAAATGACTATATTTTAAAAACATGTTTCTAGGCATCAGGAGCCCTAATTTTACACCCCCAGAAAGCATTTTTTAATACTTTATATCCATTTTTTAAAAAATGTCAGTTTGGTTGCTTGAAATTAGCCATAATGGAAGTATTTGATTTACACCATGAAAATCAGCAAACTGTACACATCTGGGCTCTTTTTCCTTTTTCTGGAGACCTGTTACTAATAAGCCAGTGTGTGTTTCTTAGTTGGAACAACTATTGGCATTTTGGTTAGAAAATGTCTTGTGTAAGGTTTTCCTATGCATGAAAGAACGTTTAGCATCTCTGGTCCCCTCCCATTAAATGACAATAGCAAACCCAAGTCACCGAGTCATTAAAAATGCCCCCACAGAGCATCACACACTGGAATTTGTTGGGGGCGGGGAGAATAGGGGAGGGACAGTGGGGGGTGGGGAGTTGGGGAGAGTTAGCATGGGGAGAAATGCCAGATATAGGTGATGGGGAAGAAGGCAGCAAATCACACTGCCATGTGTGTACCTATGCAACAATCTTGCATGTTCTTCACATGTACCCCCAAACCTAAAATGCAATAAAAAAAATGCCCCTACAGATTTCTAAATGTTCCCTAGGAGAATATCACCCCTTCCAGTGACACCCAATCCTGAGGGTTGACTAAGTAACATGTGGCAGTGCAGTAACGAAAACTTTCAGGCTGGGTCAGTACTTAGACACAGGAATACTGGCTGAAAACTAAATGGAGACAAACTGATAAAGAGATTTAAATTATAGTCTATATTGCTTCACTTGTTGGTCATATGGTTGATCTTATTGATATCATCAGAATGTTCAGAGACAGAAAACAAGGAACGAATTAGGAAGCCGTAGTATGTTGTTTTGAGAAGTAATAGCATATTTTGCTCTGATAACATTACATTTCAAGTGCCTTCTAGACTCCAGAGTTGTGCTGCCCAATATTGTAGCCACTAGTCACACATAGCATTGAGTAGTTGAAATAAGGCTGGTGCAATTGAGGAGCAGAATTTCTAATTCAATTATGATGTGCTGAAAGTGCACAATATACAATGAATTTTGAAAACTTACTTTAAATATGAAGAAAATGCAAAATAATCTCATTCATTAATAATTATATTAAGAAGATATTGAAGTGATACAATTTTGGATTTATTGGGCTACATAAAATATATTTTAATTAATGTATTAGTTTTACCTAATTCTTGCCTTTTTAATGTGGCTACTAAAATATTTTAAATTACATATGTAGCTCACATTATATTTCTACTAGACAGTGATGTTCTAGAAGGAATCATCTCTTTTTCATTCTGAGCCCATGCAGTTCTGGTGTTGCTGATTCCATTCCAACTCTGGAGGCAGGCAGTGATTCAGCCCTAGCCAATGGAAAGACTGTATCTTTTTAGGGAATATTACATGACCCAATTTCAACCAAAGCCGGCCAAGTAGGCTTTAAGTAGATATTATATTGTATCAGCATAAAAAATAATAATTGAAGTCAGAAAGACATTGTAATTCCATCTCGGCCACTAATTTAGCACAAATTACTTAGGGTCTTTGAACCACAGTCTTCATCTGACAAATTGGGATATAAAATATTTGTTTTATTTGGTTGTCATGGGGGTTAAGTCAGATACTGTTTGTGAAACATTTAGCAGTACTCCTGACACTGTGTTCAATATATAGTAGAGTTTAAAGGTCATTATGACATTAGCAACCATTTGGTTTTTTTTAAGGCAGACATTGAATGTGAAATTCCGACAAGATAGAAAAAGTCTTATATCCTAAATCTCAGGTAGTCTTCTCTGAAATATTACACAAAAGTATCTTAATATCAATCAAAGGAGTATCATTTTAAACAACAATTTTGTAGATTTTCTTATTGTTTTTCCAAATTAATAAGCTAAAACAGCTAGAATTTCCAGTGTTTTTAAAGTTATTTTTCTCCTATGTGAGAGTTACCATAGTAATTTTAATGAAAACATAAACCTAAAAGGATAAGCCTCTTAAAATGTAATAACGCACTGTTAGATTTTCGTGTACTTTTCAGAATTCTGTGCTTTCTTTCCTGCATACTTATTAAGAAATCTGGGAATTATAAATAATATTGACTTATTGATGCCATTTGATCATTAACTGATTATAATGAACGACAAATAGAAGTTTTATTAGTATGTGATACTGAATTTGTTTTGAAATTTAGTCTCTTCTAATGATATGCTAAGTTCAAATCCTTAATAACCTGGTTGTTGGCATTCTTAGGCCAGGAGTGGTGGCTCACGCCTCTAATCCCAGCACTTTGGGAGGCTCAGGCTGGCAGACCACTCAAGGTCAGGAGTTTGAGACCAGCCTGGCCGACATGATGAAACTCCGTCTGTACTGAAAATACACAAATTAGCCAGGGTGAGGAGGTGGGTGCCTGTAATCCCAGCTACTCAGGAGGTTGAGGCAGGATAATTGCGTGAACCCAGAAGGCAGAGGCTGCAGTGAGCCAAGATGATACCACTGCATTCTAGCCTTGGCAACAGAGTGAGACTCTGTTTCAAAATAAATAAATAAATAAATATAAATAAACCAAACTTTTAAAAAAGTGATTCTTCTTAGTTTTCTATGCGACCTTCAATTTAGTTTTTATTTAACCTTGGCAAATGAATCTAGTGTATAATTAGTAAAATTAGAAATTAAGATATGTATTTGGCCTCTAAACTAGAAATACATTGATAGCAGTTAATATACATGTCAGTGTTACTGAAAACAACTGTATGTAACCACCCACCCAACTTTGCTCCTTTTGTAAAAGTGACCCATAAATTCATGGCTCAGGCACTATATGCAACTATTGCTGACCATCTTTCAGTCAAGTGAAAAACATTTACCTTTTTAATCAGATGCCTTCTGTTATATGTAAACTTTTACAAGGCTTCATGTCTTTTAATTTTTGGTAAATCATAATTTGTTCTGTATAATCTAAGTTTCAATGACATCTCCATTCTCATCTTAACAAATTTCCATTTTTAAAGGTTACTGCAAGATTTTAAAAATCTATGTTTTGAATTATAAATGTAACTTAGACAAAATATTCAATGACTGTGTTTTCACTTTTACTTCTGTCCTCTGATCTACCTGTGATACTGAAACATTTTGCACAATGTTTGATATTATCTACATTTCACGTTGACAGGGTGCAAGGGTGCAACAGAGGTGATTACTGGGAAGTAATTTTTAAAAACTATTTAATAAAAGTTAGCTGGAATAAGACAAGCTTTCTTATGATAGAAATTTTTCAGAGGGCACAAAACACGTTTTTAAAAAGGAACCCCCTGTAACGTACCAGTTGTATTCAACTCAGACACAAACTACTGAACATGTATAGATAGCTCAGTGCTCTTGACACCAACAAAAACACATACAGATAGCTCAGTGCTCTTAACACCAACGAAAACATGCAAGAATGAAACATAGGTCCTTCTAATTGTATAACAGTGGAAGGATGCTTGCATAATTATAGGGCTACAGTAACAGCTGTGTACAACGTCCACTATCATGCACTGCAGGCGGTAATTTACCCGTGCACTTCCCATTCATATGAATGGAAAACAGTCGGGGTGCCTCTTTTGAATCCAATATGTATAGCAGACATTTTAAGCAACTATCATTGAAGATTTCTTGTTTTAATATTGCATAAAAATATGGCATTTAAAAAATGCTGGACTTTCCTGCCCAACAGAGCTTTAAGTGCTATGCTTAAAGTATTTCTCACTTTGCTTTTCCTCTGAAATTATTACTTTATTATTTTCATATTCTAAGGCACATGTGAAGGGTAGCAGCCACAAAATCTTGGTTGAGATGTAGGTCTAATGAAAATATTTGACAAACCTTGTTTTCCCATTAACAGTTCTAAATGTAGTAAGTACAGTAGCATTAAAAAAAAGCCAGATAACAAATACACTTTTAGATCAGTTGTGTGTTGTCAAATTTACCTCAGTAGTCATTTTACTTGAAAATATTTTTGAAATATTTTTAGTGTCTATTTACTTAAAGAGGAGTTTCTGGCTTTCTAATCTCAACCTGAGAAGATACTTGAGGACTAGGAAATAAACAAAATGGCTTCTGCACAACTGAAGCTTCTGGCTTAGGACTTCACAGCAAAAACCATACATTGTCTTCAGGGAAGATCCTTAGCTTTTGGTCATAAGCCCTTTTCTCTTACTTAGCACACAATTCTTATTAACAAATAAAAAAAGTAAGAACTTTATTTCTTAATATAGAGGCAATTAGAAACATCAAACGAGTAAAGACTGGATAAGAAGAAAAGGTTTATTTTTGTCTCCTACCAACTCAACTCACATTTCAACTGCTTTCTACAGGCTCCCCAAGTCTCCAGCATTAGGATTAATCACCTCATCATCTGGTATTCAGAACACTTTGTAAAAACAAGTTTACATCATGTTCAGTTTTGGCATTGGGTATACTTAATAATTGGTATGGATGTTGGTCAAGTGTAGGAGCAAAGGCTTGGCGCTCCTCATCTGTGCTGGTCACTCTCTCTTGAGTTGCTGGATTCCGGGGAATTCCAGAGCATTTTAGCACCTTGGCTGCTAGGGTAACAGGAAGCACTCAGAGAACAAAGGCGGTAGTTATTTGCCAAGCCATACGGAAATACATGGTATTTCAACAACCAATAAGTAAGTATGGGTGAAGATATGTTTCTTAATCATTTTAATATCTCCAACCGACAGAGGACCAGACAGGTTGTTGGAAACTGAGTAAGTAGTCTTTGGAACATTAGATTACAAATAGCATTTACTAAGGATCTGTTCTTGCAGTAAAACAGAGATGTGAAATAGATGGAAGTAAGCTGATAAAAGTCCTGTTATGAATTAAATTAAAACTGATCTAAACACTTTTAGATCAGTTGTATATTGTAAAAATCAACTTCAGTAGTCCTTTTACTTGAAAATATTTTCAAAATGTTTTTAGTATCTACTTACATAGAAGTTTCTGGTATTTGTCCCTTTAAAAAGGAATATTCTAGAATGTTTCAGATTTTATTTTTTTTTCTCTTTGGATAAAGTTCATGTTTTCTTTTAGTCAACCTTTCATTTATCTCTTGTCTGCCTGCCAGTTGGTGTCCTATTTAGTGGAAGAGATATATGAAAGCTTGTGGAAAAAACTAAAATTTGAGTGAGGAAACATTTCCAATTATGGCAAAGCCAATAAACTACCAAAAATTGTTTTCTTATTTTAATCTATAATTTATAATCAATACAGATAATCTCCAAAAACAATCATGTGTCACTTAATGGCAAGGACACACTCTGTAAAATGCATTGTTAGATGCCTTCATCCTTGTGCAATAATCATAGAGTGTACCTACATAAACCAAGATGGTATAGCCTACTACACACTTAGGCTATAGTATAGCTTATTGTGTCTAGGCTAAAAACCTATGTAGCATCTTAGTGTGCTGAATACTATGGGCAACTGTAATACAGTGATAAGTATTTGTGTATCTACCATATCTAAACATAGAAAAGGCACAATAAAAATATAGTATTATAATCTTATTGGCCCACTGTCTTATATGTGGTTGGTTATACATAACTGGCCACATGTAATATGCAATAGGGATTATTTCACATAAATTTTCAAGAAGCTGTTTTAGATACTTAGAATTGAGTATACCATGAAGCATGTTTTAGATACTTAGAATTGAGGGTGAGATAAATATATTGAATGCTCATATTTAATTGGAATCATGGTAGGTAAGTTTCCTTTTATGTATACTACATTAAGCTGGTGAGCTGTACTTGAACAAATTATCAGATTCACTCCAATTTCTTATCAAATGTAGAGCCCATTAATGTAGATTTCTATTTTATTTTCTGTAAAGAAAGAGCAAACAAAGCTTACTTCTACTGGCAGCCCAACTTGTTTCTCCACCATGTAAATGGTCATCTTGAAGTTTAAAACTACAGCAAACATAAACATGCAATTAGGCATTTTATTGTTTTCATACCTAATCTAATTTGGTGTGCATGTGAGTTGACTTTATGCAGTAAACAGAACGGTATAAATACAATTCAATCAACTGTTTGTAAGGTAAACATAAAAAAGTCAAAATAAAATAAAATTAATATGTTATTTCATAATGGTAGTAACTATTCTATAACTATGGAAAACTAGTGTTTTATATTGAATATCATAAGTAACTACTCAGAAACATATATTCTGGGTGGGAAGTGGTGGCTCACGCCTGTAATCTTAACACTTTGGGAGGCCAAGGCAGGTGGATCACCCGAGGTCAGGAGTTCAAGACCAGCCTGACCAACATGGTGAAATCTTATCTCTACTAAAAATACAACATAAATTAGTTGTGTGTGGTGGCACATGTCTGTAATCCCAACTACTTGGGAGACTGAAGCAGAAGAATCACTTTACTCACAGGAAGGTGGAAGTTACAATGAGCCGAGATTATGCCACTGCTCTTCAACGTGGGTGACAAAGTTAGACTCCATCGAAAAAAAAAAAAAAAAAAAGAGAAAAAAGGAAGAAAGAAGAGGAACATATATTCTGGATATATTCTGGTCATTATATTTTCCCAAGTTAAACAGGCTGTGAATAAGACCAACATTTCTAGCATTATATTAAGACATTTATTTGTAGAGAGGGGCATGATGGACAGAAAAGCTAAAAGAAATAACCTGGGTCTAAAGTTTAACTATTAAATAATTCCCATAGTTGGTTTAGAATGCCCTTTATTTTTTAACATTCTTTTCTTTTTCTCTTCCTTTCTGTACTTCATGATTTGAGTCAAAAGGTGAAAACAAGTACTTTATGGTGTGTATTTTAATCATTGCACTAGGCATTGCATGCTTTTCTGTAAGAGGCCAGGGGCTGAGCAGCCCATTTATGTCCAAGTCACGGGAGTGTGGGAACTAGGATTCCTGTGTGTCTCTGTGTCTATGTGTTTGTGAAGAAATATGATTAGAATAAAAATAGAATTATATTGCTGGACATCTTCTGTTTCTATATTTGTAAAATTAAAATAATAGTTTAAAAGTTTTAAGAAAGAATAAGTATAAAAGAAATCTATCACTTAGGATTTTAGCTATTATTAAAGACTTATTTTTTTAATAGTATTTGAATCAAAATGTACACATATCTCTCATTTCCAGCCTACCAACCTACTTGCTCTTTAGAAAATGACCATTGATTTTTTGAACTCTGGAAGCTATAGCTGTATCTGGTCAAGAAAATCTCTTGGATTGGCAGGCTATTGAGTTAGCTGCCAGAAAACAGCCATGAGAGGGTCACTTCTGATTAGAACTGACATCTAAGACTTTTTAAAATGAGTTCTTTCCCAGCCTGCTCATGTACTCCACTTTATTGTTTATAGAATTGCAAACTCTATCACTTAAAATAGCACAGACACTACATTTACTTTCTCCTGACAATTAATATAATTAAGAATAATTAAAAGTTCAGGCACTACTAATTTCCTCAGAAAGTGTTTTGGAAACTAATATAGCTAAGAGGACTTAAGATGTTGCTAATTCCACATGGTCTGGGGACTGGTGCCCTATCCTTAAATTGTTTCTCTTCCAAGATAAGTACAGAATTGAGAGTGCCATGAAATGAAAGTTCATGATACAATATTTTACAAAAGTATTGCCCTGGTGGGGATTGGGAGTGAGAATTCCTCATTCTTGACTACAGTAATTCCCAAGGCACTGATTTAAGAGGAAACCTTTGTTCATACGCAGGTAACAATTTATGTGGTCTCACCTCTTAAAAAGTGTTGCCACCAGATCTGTCCCCAAGCACCTGTTATAAAATCTGATTTTATAATTAGAATTTTATTTCTTAGGGTTGTAGGCTTGAAAACTGAGTTTAAGATTCTTTTATGATAGTGCAAATATTTCCAGTAGGAAAGGTAGGAACCATCATTTACTGAACAACTATTATCTGAGTTATTTGTACATTTATTATTATTATTTTGTATAATGCTGGCCTGATGCCCTAAAAGAGTTTAGTTATCATGGAGGCCAATTTGGAAGTGTGCTGGGCAATGTTAGCAAAGAATAGAAAGTTCCTGAATTTGTGTATGTTAGGTGGGGGTCGGGTATCAGAGAATTCCAAGTCGAAATTGAAGTAGCTTCCTTATTTTGCCCTATATGTAACTCCTAGAGGTTCTATTTGGCCACTTTGAGTCCACATGGTATATTACATCTTTGAATATGTTCTTGCTGATACTGTACAGTCCACAAGCCCAATGGCAACAGCAAGAAAGGAAGTGATGTATGTATCTAATCCAATGCAAATGCAGGAGAGTTGAATCTTCCTCCCACTGATTTTCACCAGTCATTCATTCTGTGAAGCTTTGTATCCTCTTTTCTTCTGTGACATTCTTATTTCCTTCATGTTTTAGGGTGTGATCTCTATGTGGAAATGTACTGAGCTATGAGAATAGCAAAAGGAGTCATGTATTCTGAAGTGTCTATTTTAGTTCAAATATTACATATTTTCCTCTTTTCTCTTGAGAATTTTTTTTTTGCTGTTTCAGGCAGAATTTGAAAACAAATAGAAAAAACAAACAAAGCTTCAAGATTCTCTAAACAAGGATTTCTCCTAAAGGGATTTAAAAATATTTAAAAATTTCTTCCCATATGTTTTATACATTTAAAAGTTCTAGCTAGGTCAAAATAGTTTTTTACATTTTATTGCCATTGACTTACAATTATAGTATTCACTATAGTGTTGGGTTTGCCAGTAATATTTTAGTAATTCAGTGTTGAATATTAATAGAGTCTCTGGTACAAATATCAAGGCATCTGACCTTAAGGATCAGAATGAAAGTTACCTGGTTGAAAGTATTAACATCTATGCTCTGTAAGGGTCTTATGCACACTGTGTTACTGAGATGTTCAGTGGCTAGCTCAGACTGAGTGGCATGTTCTTCATACAATAACTGAACACTTTGTTTCTTCGCCTTTAATTGACAAAGAGTTAAACTTAATTCACACATTTATTAGTACACTGACATTTTGCTTTGGAACAAATCACTGGATTGAATAAGGCATAACAGCTTTTTAAAAAACAACTTTCTCACAAAAGTAATTTGGACTCAGTGCGGACATTTGTGCTCATACATCTTGTGCTCATTCCAATGTGGAAATAGAGATAAATACTCTTTGTGATACAGGGTTTTGGTCATAGACTTAAGGACTCTGAAGCCATAAACAACTTCTAAACTAGAGAAATGAAAACTATATACACTATGTTGAAATTGAATTTTCTCTAATAAATTGCTAATAAGATTTAATAACTTAGAGTCCCTTAAGAAAGACTTAAAAGAGCTTGTAATTAAAATAAAGTGATTTTTAAAAATTGTGATCAATATTAAAATATTCAAAATTTTTGCTGTAAATTCTTAAACTTAGGCCCTATTTCCTTTATTGCTATTTGCTCTTATTTCCAAGTTTTTTTTTTCTTTTTTAGATATATTTGTACAAGATTGCTGACTCTTTACTATGCAGATACTAGGCTAAACTAAAATAATACACATTCTCATTTAATTCTCACAATAGTCTTGTGTGGCAATAGCTTTTCTTCTCATGTTACTGGATAAAGAATTTCAAGCATGATATTCTGATTTACCTACACAAATAAGGACCAAAAATTCCACCTTTCATATCTAAATGTATTATTTACTTACACCTCTCTGACACTACATTCGGCATCAGATAAGTGAATGTCCTGTGTTTAGTTGTAGTGAGCACAGAGCTCACCCATATTTCTAGCTTCCCTGTGGTTAGGTGTGGCCAGATGACTGTTCTGGATAAGAGAATATGAGGGGATTAATGATGCGTCTGTTCTGAGCTGTGGCTTTTAACAGTGGATATACCTACTTCATGTTCTTTTCCATTTTTGCCAACAGAGTGAAGATTATAACAAGGCCTTTCAAGATACTGGAGCCACAAGATAGAAGACCTGTTTGCCTAATTAACCCATGGAGAAAATCTGTCAGTGGTTCAGGAACTCCTTCAGGGGATGACTACATGAGTTAGGAGTATATTTCTATTGCGATTGAGCTATTGCATCATTTTAGATTTAGTTGTGAAACACCTCATACTATATCAATGCAAGCTTGTTTTTATGTTTTTCTTGTTTTCTTTCCCCAAATTGCATAATGTATTCTATTAGAAACACTTGATTTTCTTCCCGCTGGTGTAAATTAGAAGCTATGGTTTTCTATTTGCTATTACAATAGATGTTGATCTTATTATTTTCCATCCAATAAACTTTCTGCAATTGCTGGCACATGCCTGTTATACGGATTACAAAATAAAAGTAATTGGTGGTTATCCCTATGTTAAAAAAAAGAGAGAGATGAAAAGCTATGGGTGCTGATAGCCTTTTCAGTGCCTACCATTAAAAATGCAAAATAAAGATTCAGACCAATAAATACATATTATAAAAATACTGTAAGTATATGTTATTAGTCTACTACTTAGTCATTTAGAGAAAATGTGGCCACATATTAATTGATTTAATCCCTACAATATTATGGGACAGTACCATTTTGCCCCATTTTATAGAAGGACAATAAGTTATAGTATCTTGACTAAAGTCATTCAGCTAACTGGTAGCAAAGTTAAGATTGAACTGCTAGTTCGGCTCCAGAGTAAGTACTATTAACCAGTTTCCTAATGATTCTGAAACTAGAGAGTGCACCAAAATCACCTGGAGAGCTTGTTAAAACACAAATTGGTATGTCTCACACCCAGAGTTTCTGATGCCCTAGGTCTGGGGTGGTGCCTGAGAATTTGCATTTCTAACCGGTTTCTGAGTGTTGCTGATGCCACTGGTTCAGGGACCACTTGGTGAGAACCACTATGTTATACTATGCCGCCTTTCTTCTCCAAAATTTTGATTACCTATAATTTCTTTTATGCAAGTGTTCATTCAAATTAATTGAATTACATTTTAAGAAACTGTTTTCAGTACTCAGCTTTCATATTTCAAAAATACAGCACAAGATCTATCAAAATGAATTATTCTTGCCTTTTCCTTTAGATTACTCAAACACTTTAAATGCATAATAAATGAAAGAAGAATTGTCTTCTTTGAGCTAAAAGGTACAATAACAATGTGATAATTCATTTTCTTAGCTGATTACCATTATTTAATTTGTCCTACCACTTTCACATTTTATGTTTTTCCTTAGAAACACTTTAATTCTCAGTTTATATGCTAATTTATGTGATCAAATGTTAATCCTTGCCATCTTTTTCTTTTTTAAAAGTTTCCTTTAAATCACTTTCCCCCATTATACCTTTTGCACACTTATCTGATAAGTTCTATTTATAGTCTGCATTTCTATATATAATGTTTAATCTTCCTTCTATATCCTTGATAAAATAAAAGATACATATTTTGGAAAGTTTGAAAGGAGATAGAAAAAGGAGATTAAAAAAATAACATCAGAAAAGTATGAGAAAATTATAAAAATATAAATTATTAAGAGAACCTATATAAAATAAAGAAAAAAGCAAAAATACAAATTTATATATTTAAGTAATTCTTTCTGAATCATACATAATTTTTATTTATATAAAATATATATTTGTGTGTATATATATAAAACGACTACCTAGATATACAGTGATTTAGTATACAATGTGCTTTCACATATTCAGGAGCTGTCAGATAAATAGTAGAACATGTCATACCAAGAGTATTCTTTATAAATTCCACTACAAATCTTAGTTTATGTTTAAGTGAGAAACTTTGATCCAGATAGCCTCAAAATAAAAGTAAAATATGTAACTTTCAACCGAAATGTATGAAATGGAAACAATAAAGAGCATGTTGGTTTTGCTGATGTTAAGGGTTTTTGTCTGTCTTGAGGTTCGAGAAGGAATATCTGTCTCAGGATCATTTGCCTTCTAAAGCAGCTAGGGGTTTGGAATCATGACCAGAGAGAGAGGTTCTGAAATGTGAGATGGATGTGGGTTGGAATAGTCAAGTAAGAAAAAAAAAAGAAGTAAAAAGTAAAATAAGTGAAGGGAACATATCCTAATTAAAACCACTTTTCTATCTTTTAGAAGCCCTAAAATGCACACAGATGAAAGCACTGCTGCTTGTTTTATTAGTTGCCTAACCAATCAATACCATCCTGGAAGCAACAACTGTATAAACACAAAGCCTCCAGCAAATGCTTTGTAGAGCCACCTGCACTCTGATCTAAAATGAACCGGAATGACATTTCAAACATTCTCATGAGAAGTTTTCTACTTTCTCAGGATACAACATTCCACATTGTCCATAAGATTGTTGGAGTATGTTAAGCAGCATTTTCTCATTCCAGTATGCGCAGTACAATGTTTTCAAATTGTAGAAGATATGTTTGTCCTTGTTGTTGAGCATATATAGCTGATATTTTGCTGTTACTCTTTCAAAAAGAATAATTAAGTAGCTACAACTTGTTTCTGATAAGTATTATTGCATGTATTCCTGATTCATATTATATTTTATTCAAGTTAGAGCTGTGACTAACAGAGTTGTATTTTCTTTAAAAATATATTTTCTTTTGTACCACCAGAGTTATGTAAAATAGGTCTCTGTATAAACCCAAACCAAAATGTGTTTAAAATATTTAGTTAACTTTGTAAATAATAATTTCATTTACAATGAAACAAAGGCATTATCTATTTCTTACTGAATAGCTTAGTCTGGAAATTTTAGTTAGCATTGATTTATAAGTAGTTTTTAAAATAAAAATAGGTAACCATCAATGTCAGTTTATGCTAAATATTATGGTAAAATTTTGCTCATTTACTTAGTTGATGTTTATCACAACAATATGTGATAAATACTCTCAGTATTTCATGAGAAAACTGAAAGTTAGAAAAACTTAGCAACTTTTCCTAAACAACCAGTAGGTGTTTGAGCATGAACTTGAACTTAATTCTAACTCTAAACCTTAAGTTCAAAGAGGATTTTTTTTTACTTCATTGCTATTCTCAATTTTTAGTTAAAAATTGAGTTAATTACCTACTTACTGTGTTTTGGCCCTTTTTGTATAATGATTATGTGGTAATTTGTAGTGATAAAAAGTCCACAGTCATTAATAAAAATAAAATCAACAAGATAATTATATGATGAAAATTGCATACATTTAAATTTTTCCTGGGAAAGCAAGTTATGGGGATGGCAGGGGTAATATGGGGATGCTTAATGGGTACAAAAAAAGTAGAAAGAATGAATAACACATACCATTTGAATATAGTCACACAACCAAGTGAATATAGTCAATGTTAAGTTGTACATTTAAAAATAACTGAAATAAGTCAAGATGATAAATATTATGTTATGTACATCTCACTACCATTAAAAATAAAAGTAACAAAAACAACCAAAATTTTTTCATCCCTATGCATAGACTTTCATAAGAGTCCGCTAAGATTTTGTTGAATATAAATAAGCCTATCAGTTTAACAATACATTTTAGTTGTAATTTTAATAATATTATTATTATTTGAGATGGAGTCTTTCTCTGTCACCCAGGTTGGAGTGCAACAGCACAATGTTCGCTCACCACAACCGCTGCCTCCTGGGTTCAAGTCATTCTCCTGCCTCAGCCTCCTGCATAGCTGGAATTCAGGTGAGTACCTCCATGTCTGGATTTTTTTTGTAGTTTTTAGGAGAGACAGGGTTTCTCCATGTTGGCCAGGCTGGTCTTGAACTGTTGACCTCGTGATCCACCCACCTCAGCCTCCCAAAGTGTTGGGATTACAGGCATAAGCCTCTGCACTTAGCCGTAATTTTAATATTATTAATTATAATTTTACTTGTATATTAGTGAAGTAGTTTTATATTAATAAAATAGGTTATTTATGTGTACTTCCTGGATGCCAGATATTAATTCATCGATTATTAATACATTAGTAATCAATTCATTAATTAATTGACATTAATCCATTTAGGAAACATAACAAATGTGATGGATGTAGATCTCTCTTGCAGAGTTCACACTCTAGCAAAGGATATATACATGAAAGAAACAAACTATAAAAATAATTTTTTAAGTATAATTTTGATAAATGTCAGAAAGTAGAAGTGCAGAATGCTTAGAGAGAATTGATCCTCATGCATGATTTTGGGGGAAGGTGGGATCTGGAAAACTTTTCTAAGGCAAGACAGTAAGCTTATATATGAGTTATAAGGAGAAGTTAGTTTGTAAAGGGTGAAGAATAAAGGATATCAGAAAAAAATCATATTTTATTCTAATTCTCTTCGTAAGCATATACATTTATTGTTAGCATCACGGGAGGACCAGATTTTTAGAGAGAGACATGAAGCTTATGAAATTTTGGAAAGGAGTCTTTTTAATAAAAAGAGTGCAGTTTGTACTTGGTTCAAGTTGGCTGGCTAGAGATATTGAATGCTGGTTCTCCTCAAAAGTAGCCAAAATTATAAATAGGTAATTAAAACTCAAATAGCATATTAAGGAGAAAATACCTGAACTCCACAGAGAAATCATGGGGAAAAACTGAATCACAGAACAAAAGAGGAAGCAAGATAACAACGCTGCTGCAGAGATCACCTGGGAGCCTCAAGGGAGTTGGTATTGCATGGAAAGGGTAAGTGGAAGTATTTTTAAAAATTTATTTATTATACTTTAAGTTCTGGGGTACATGTGCAGAACATGCAGGTTTGTAACATAGGTATACATTAACCATGGTGGTTTGCTGCATCCATCACCCCATCTTCTATATTAGGTATTTCTCCTAATGCTATCCCTCCCTAGTCCCTCTACTCCCTACTATCCCTCCCCTAATATCCCCACCCCCTGACAGGCCCCAGGGTGTGATGTTACCCTCCCTGTGTCCATGTATTCTCATTTTCCAACTCCAACTTATGATTGAGAACATGCAGTGTTTGGTTTTTTGTTCTTGTGTCAGTTTGCTGAGAATGATGGTTTCCAGCTTCATCCATTTCCCTGCAAAGGACATGAACTCATCCTTTTTTATGGCTGTGTAGTATTCCATGTTGTGTATGTGTCACATTTTCTTTATCTAGTCTATCATTGATGGGCATTTGGGTTGGTTCCAAGTCTTTGCTATTGTGCCATAATAAACATGCATGTGCATGTGTCTTTATAATAGAATGATTTATAATCCTTTGGATATATACCCAGTAATGAGATTACTGGGTCAAATGGTATTTCTATTTCTATTCCTTGAGGAATTACCATACTGTCTTCCACAATGGTTGAACTAATTTACACTCCTATCAACACTGTAAAAGTGTTCCAATTTCTAAGTGGGAGTATTTTGACTCCCCTCATCTCTACTGAAGACTGCTGGTACCCAAACTGTGGGGGAGCCTCTCTGCCCTTGCATTCCAGGACTCTAGCATTGAGTGGTAATTTGGAAATTTCTTAAGGGCATTACACCTGACTGTGGACCCTTGCCAGGTCACTCACCCTCCTTTCAGACTCTAGCAGCTGCAGCAGGGGATCATCGTGTGGGCACGACTATTGAGAGACTGTGTTCTACCCAGGGAACCTCAGACCTTGTGTCTGTATATCCAAAGGGCTCCCAGTAACATTTCTTACCATCTGCTCTGAGGGAAGCATTGGCACATTGCTGGCTGGAGCCAAGGGAGCTGCAGGATTCCCAGTAATAGTAATATAACCTTCTGGGAGTGCTACTCCTATCAGAAGGGAAAGTGCAGGGCACCAAGAAATTTAGTCACAACTGCTATTCATTTTTAGACTGCAATGTAACCAAGAGCTGTAGCAGCCAGGTTTCTATACAGCCAGAAATCTGTAAAGAAAACTTCATCAGACTAACAGTGGACTTCTCAGCATAAACTTTTCAGGGCATAAGAAATTAAGATTATATTTCCAAAGTGCTTAAAGACACAAAATCAATCACGAGTTTTATGTCCTGCTAGAATAACTTCATAAATGCAGGAGAAATAACATTTTTTTTCCCAGACAAGCAAACACTGAGGAAATTTGTTACCATTAAACCAGCCCTACAAGAAATTCTCAAAGGAGTTCTAAATATGGCAACAAAAGGTTGATACTAGCCATCATAAAAACACATGAAAGCATAAAACTTGCAGATCTTAAAAAAACAATTACACAAATGGGGAAAAAAAGAAATCAAATGGCAACATGACAGAATTTCACCAAACAACAGATAGACTGAGAAAAAAAAGAAAATAAATCCACAGAACAACTAGATGACAATTAACATATGATGAGAACAAAACCTTATGTATCAATATTAACCTTGAACATAAATGCATTAAAAGCTTCAATTAAA
Source organism: Cheracebus regulus (assembly GCA_963574635.1). Classification (NCBI taxonomy): domain Eukaryota; kingdom Metazoa; phylum Chordata; class Mammalia; order Primates; family Pitheciidae; genus Cheracebus; species Cheracebus regulus. Next base: position 150,281 of record CAUYQU010090578.1, read on the forward strand.
AGACATAGATTGGCAAAATAAATTAAAAAAAACATGAACCAATCATCTCCTACTTATGAGAAACCCACTTTACTGGTAAAGACACATATAGATTGAAGGTAAAGGGCTAAAAAGTGATATTCCACAAAAAACAGAAACCAGTAGCCATCATGAATAGGTAAAACAGGCCTTTACTCAACAATAGTATAAAAAGACAATGAAGGTTATTATATAATGACAACAGGATCAATTCAGCAAGATTAAAAATCCTAAATGTTTATTTACAAACAGCAGATAACCCAGATTCACAAAATCAATATTATTATACCTAAAAAAGAGGTAGGCAGTAATACAGTAATACTGGAGGATGTCAACATCCCACTGACAGCGCTAGACTGATTTATTAAGACAGAAAATCAACAAAGAAACATTGGAATTAAATTAGACTCTAGAACAAATGAAATTAACAGACATTTACAGAACATTCTACCCAACAACTTCATAATATACACTTCTTCATCACTGCATGGAACATTTTTCAAATGGACCACATTAGGCCCCCAAAAGAGTATCATAATTAAAAAAAAAACAATTGTACCAAGTATTTTCTAAGACTACAAGGAATAAACCTAGAAATCAATTCCAGGAGAAATTCTTAAAACTACACAAATACATGGAAATTGAAGAATAAACTCTTTTTTTTTCTTTTTTTTTTGAGACAGAGTCTCTCTCTCTTTCACCCAGGCTGGAGTGCAATGGCAGGACCTCGGCTCACTGCAATCTCTGCCTCCCAGGTTCAAGCGATTCTTCTGCCTCAGTCTCCAAAGTAGCTGGGATTACAGGCACCGAACACCACACCTGCATAATTTTTGTATTTTTAGTAGAGACTGGGTTCACCATGTTAGCCAGGCTGATCTTGAACTCCTGACCTCAAGTTATTCACTCATCCTCCCAAACTGCTGTGATTACAGGCATGAGCCACCCTGCCTAGCCTTAAAGAAGGAACTCCTGAATGATCACTGTGTCAATGATGAAAGTAAGATAGAAATTTTAAAAACTTTGAAAGCAAATGCAGCATACCAAATCCCCTGAACTAAACAAAAGTAGGGCTAAGAGGTAAGTTTATAACATTAGAATGCTTGTAGCAAAAGAATAGAAAGATCACAAATTAACCTCATGGTTTACCTCAAGGAACTAAAAAAAAAAAAAGAAAACCAAACCAAACAATCCCAAACTAGTAGAAGAATAGAAATAACAAAGATCAGAGTAAAACTAAATGAGATTGAGAAAGTAAGAACAATACAAAGTATCAACAAAATGAAAAGTTATACCTTGAAAAGATGAGCAACATTGATAGAGTCCTGGCTACAGAAACAAGAAAAAAGAAAGAAGATGCAAATTAATGTAATCAGAAACAAAAAAAGAGAGACCGCTATGAACGACCATATGCCCTCAATCTAGAAAATCTGTAAGAAATGGATTAATTCCTAGAGACATACAACTTCCCATCTTTGAACAAGAAAAAAATGTAACCCCTGAACAGAGTAATAACAAGTAGTGAGATTAAATCAGTAATAAAATATATTTCCCAAAACAACAACAACAATATCCCAGGACCAGATGTGTTCTACCGAATCTACAAGGAAGAACTAATGCCATTCCTCCCACAACTTTACACAAAAATCAAGGTGAAGGGAATCCTCCCTAATTCATTCTACAGAGCCAGTCAACCTGATACCAAAGCCGGGCATTGCTATAAACCAATACCTCTGGTAAACTAAGATGCTAAAATCCTTAACAAAATACTAGCGAACCAATTCCAATACTGCATTAAAAGAAAATTTACCACAATCAACTGGGCTTCATTCTAGGTTTGCAAGGATAGTATAACACATATAAATCAATACGTAAATATAATTAAAAACATAAATATAATTAAAAGCAAAAACCATATGATCATCTTAATTAATGAAGAAAAAGCATTTGATGAAATACAGTATCCCATCATGATAAAAACATTCAACAAAGTAGGTATAACAGGAAAATATCTAAAAATAATAAGAGCCATCCGTGACAAATCCACAGCAAACAACATACTGAATGGGCAAAAGCTGGTGCATTCCCTTTAAAAACTGGATCAAGACAAGGATATCCACATTTGCCACTCCTATTCAATATATTACTGGAAGTCAGAGCCAGCACAATCAGGCAAGATAAAGAAATAAAAGGTAATTAAATTGGAAAAGAGGAAGTCAAATTATTTGTTTGCTGATGACGTGATACTATACATAGAAAACCCTAAAGATGTCTCCAAAAGACTCTTAGACTTGATAAATTAATTCTGTAAAAGTTTCAGGATAGAAAATCAATATATAAAAATCAGCAGCATTTTCTTTCTTTTTTGCCCACTGTTTAATGAGGTTATTTGTTTTTTGTTTGTTGAATTAAGTTTCTTACAGATTCTGGATATTATACCTTTATTAGACACATACGTTGTGAATATTTTCTCCTATTCTATTGGTTACCTGTTTACTCTATTGATCGTTTCTTTTGCTGTTCAGAAGCTCTTTACTTTAGGTCTCACTTGCCAAGTTTTGCTTTTGTTGCAGACTTAGTCATAAACTCCTTCCTAAGGTCAATGTCCAGAAGGGCGTTCCCAGGTTTTCTTCTAGGATTCATATACCTTGAGGTCTTACATTTAAGTCCTTAATCCACTTTGCGTTAATTTTTGTGCATAGTGAAAGGTCGGAGTCTTTTCACTCATCCGTGTACGGCTAGCCAGCTTTCTCAGCCCCATTTATTGAATGTGGAATCCTTTCCCCATTGCTTATTTTTGTCGACTCTCGAAGATCAGGTGGTTGCAGGTGTGTGGCTTTCTTTCTGGGTTCTTTATTCTGTTCCATTGGTCTATGGGTCTGTTTTTTTTTTTTTTTTAAAAACGCTATCATGCTGTTCTGGTTACTGGAGCCTGATAGTATTGTTTGAAGTTGGGTAATGTGACACCTATGGCTTTGTTCTTTTTATTTAGGATTTCTTTGGCAATTGGTGTGTGTGTGTGTGTGTGTTTAGTATGTATTTTAGAATAATGTTTTCTAATTCTGTGAAAAAATGACATTTGTAGTTTGATGGGAATAGCATTGAATCTGTAAACGGTTCTGGACAGTATGGCCATTTTTATGATATGAATTCAACTAATCCATGAGCATCAGATGTTTTTCCATGTTTGTGGCATCTGTGATTTCTCTCAGCATTGTTTTGTAATTCTCCTTGTAGAGATTCTTAACCTCCTTAATATTCCTAGATACTTTGTGTGTGTGTGTGTGTCTAATGTAAATGAGGTTTTGCACTTGATTTGGCTCTCAGCCTGGGCATTGTTGGTGTATAGAAATGGTACTGATTTTGGGACATTGATTTTATATACCAAAAGTTTACTAATGTTGTTTCACAGTTTCAGGAGCCTTTTGCTAGCATCCTTACGGTTTTTTAGGTATAGAATTATATCATCAACAAAGATAAATAATTTCACTTATTATTTTCCTACTTAGATGCATTTTATTTCTTTAGCCCGATTGCTCTACAATAGTTAAGTCATCTTGTTGAACTGAACATTTTACCATTATGTAATGGCTTTCTTTGTTCTTTTTACTGTTGTTGGTTTACAGTTTGTTTTATCTGATATAAATACTGACCTCTGCTCTTTTTTCCTTTCCATTCGTGTGATAGATCTTTCTCAAGTGTGTTCTTTTGAGCCTGTGGATGTCATTATGTGTGAGATGGGTCTCATGAAGACAGAGGATAGATGAGTCTTGTTTTTTCATTCAAATTTGACACTCTATTCCTTTGAAATGGGCCCATTGGACCATTTGCATTCATGGCTAATATTTATATGTGAGATTTGTATTTTATCATGAAGTTGTTAGCTGACTGTTCTGTAGTTTCTATTGTGTGCTTGTTTTATAGGATCGGTGAGCTATGTACTTAAGTGGGTTTTATAATAGCAGGTATCATTCTTTTGTTTCCATGTTAGATTCTCTTAAGGATCTCTTGTAAGGCTGGTTTAATGGTAATTAATTATCTTAGCACTTGCTTTTCTTGAAAAAAATTTGTATCTTCTTGGTTTATGAAACTTGATTTAGAAAGATATGAAATTCTTGGTTAGAATTTCTTTTTTAAAAAATGCTGAAAATAGGACCCAAATCTTTCTTGGCTTGTAAAATTTCTGCTAAGAAGTCCACTGTTAGTCTGATGGGGTTCCCTTTTAGTATCTTTCAGGTCTTCTCTGGGTTTCTTATATCTGAATGTCTACCTCTTCAGAAAGATAGGGAAAATATTTTAAATTGTTTCCTCACATATGTTTTCCAGGTTTATTATTTTTTTCTCCTTCTTGCTCAGTAATGTCAGTAATTTGTAGATTAGGTCACATGACCTATAATCTCATTTTTCTTTTTTTTTTTAGAGAGAAAAGGAGAAAGAAACAGCAAAAGAAAGAAAAAAGAATGAAAGAGAAAGAAAGAGGAAGAGATTTTAGAAAAAGAGAGAAAAGGAGAAAGAAACAGCAAAAGAAAGAAAAAAAAAGAATGAAAGAGAGAAAGAAAGAGG